>PVKC010041613.1:0-12220 GCA_004027635.1 Crocidura indochinensis
TGCAGGAAGAAATGGTTCTACATTATATTGCTGGTGCATTTGGGAGTGGAAGAAGAAGGCAACAAAAATAAGACAAAAATATATATGCCTACATATATATAAAGAAAAAATAAATTAAAAAAGTAATTACCGGAACAAAGTGATGCAGATTACCTTAGATTTGGGGAAAATAGGTTGAGAGGAAGTATTATATAGATCTTAAACTTATGAGGGAAGTATAGGTTTCCCCATAGTCTTTTGAGATTTTCTGTGAGGTATGGTCTCTAGGGTGCATTTCATCATACACCCTGGACTTCTTGTGATTGAGAAAGGATTTGTGGCAGAGAAGTCTTGGATAGGGTTCTTTCAGTGTGGATTCTTTTGGAGCTGAGTCCGATATCAAACAACAGTCCATGTTAGGGAGCGGTGAGGAGGGCCACACAACATGAGTCAGCAGGGGTGTTGGTTGTATTTTCTTGCCGGGGATGAAGTGTGGGTCTAAGTGGGTGTCCCTTCGCTTGGGTGCTGAGTACTGGCTCATTGGGATAGGTGGTCGGTCTTGATGCTTAATGGCTTAAGAACTGAGGGTGAGGAGTTTTAATAAGGTGGGAAATCAGGTTGGGATTGGGGGCTTAAGGGATAGTCATATTTCTGAAGTGGGGAGAAGGAATAGTATATGGAGGTGTTATATACACTATAGGTATGGGTTGTTTACAATTCAGGTTGGCTCTGAAGGAGGAGTCCTATCTCTGTGTTCTCATGCCCACATATAAACATATAGTAGTTAGCTTAAGTATAGCTTAATAAAAAAGAGGTAGGGAGAGCAAGAAATAAACTGAGTACAGAAAGATAGGTAAATATAGTACATGTAAGGTAAAGGAACTAATAGGTCAACTTTTGGAAACATATAGGTTTCGCATCTCGAGTACTAAACAATGTATTAGTGAAGTCTATCTATATAGGTGTTTACTCTATGCAGTATTGTCCACAGCATCTAATATATCAACTTTCCTCTCCTAAAGAGAAGATAACAGAGTGGTTTTTATTTGACATGGATTGAATTGATGATAATGAGGAGGAAAAGGTAGAAGAAAAGGGAGAAAAAAGTAGTGAGAAGAGAGGAGAAAAGAGCAAGGAAATGTTAGTTTGCTTGAAACATGTTCGATGAGTAGGCCCTGTAATGTATGTCTGTAGGTAACAGTTGCTGCTTCAGTGGTCTGGCTGGTCACTTGCATCAGGTCCTAAAAGAGGGACCTTAGAGATAAAGGGTATGTTAAAGTGTTTTATCAAGACATTTTCATAATGCAACCTGAGTATAGTATCTAGTGTGACTGAGCACCGAAGTGCCACCTTAGGTTGTTTACCCTTTGTATCCAAGAACCCCTGTGGACAGAAAAGCTGAGAGGTTATTTTATTTTAAATATAGTAAGATTAAGGCATTAAAACATATTGTTGTGAAATGTTTCCGTTGGAGTCAGTGACTTCCATTGTATTCTTTACCTGTAATCCTGTGTAAGATCCCTAAGATTATGGACCTTTTTAGTAAAAGGCTGATTACATACCTGTTCTCACTACCCTGTTGTTTTTGCTGTTTCTAGTTTCTTTATGGTATAATGTGTAGTCGAGGCTTTGTGTTGTTCATCTTCCACTTGTTTTGGGCATTACTCCCCATGTTGACAATTACAGTGTTTGGAGTTTCTACCCAGTTAAACCCTGTTATTTGATCATGGAGTATTGCCTGTATATCTGGTGTATATTCTAGGTACTTCAGAACAGTGCTATCATTCTGTGTTTATCTTTCATCATCTGGCTCACTTCATTTAACATTATATTTTTCTATATCTATCCATGTTGCTGCAAAGTCCATGATTGTATCATTCGTAACTGCTATGTAGTATTCCATTGTGTATAAATACCACAGCTTCATGATCCACTCATCTTTTGTTGGACATTGAGGTTGATTTCAAATCTTGGCTATTATACTGAGTGCTGCAATAAATAGTGGGGTGCACACATACTTTGGGATGAATGTCCTACCGACTTGGGGGTAGATACCTAGGAGATCAATTGCTGGGTTGAATGGCAGTTCAATTCCGAGTTCCTTGAGCACTCTCCAGACTGTTTTCCATAGGTGTTGGACTAGGGGGCATTCCAGCCAGCAGTGGATGAGAGTTCCTTTCATACCACATCCCCACCAACAGAAGTTGTTCCCATTAATTTTGATGCGATCCATCCTCACTGGTGTAAGTTGATACCTCATAGTTGTCTTGATTTGGATTTCTCTAATGATGAGTGAAGGTGAGCATGTTTTCATTTGTTTGTTTGCCATCTTTCAGTCTTCCTTGGAGAAGTGTCTATTCATTTCATCTCCCCTTTTTTTCTAGGGCTGTATTAGATTTTGGGAGGTTCAACTTTCTGAGTGCTTTGTATATTTTAGATATCAGGCCTTTATCTGATATATTGAGTGCAAAGATTTATTCCCATTCAGTTAACCGTCTTCTTGTATTAAGTAGGGTTTCTTTCGCCATGCAGAAGCTTTTTAGTTTGATGAAGTCCCATTTGTTTATGTTTGATGTTAAAATTCTTACAATTGGAGCTCCATCCTCGAAGACTTTTTTAAATATAAAGGTCTTCGAGTATTCTACCCATTTTCCTCAATAAACTTTATATATTTTGGTCTGATTTCAAGGTCTTTCATCTATTTTGAGTTGACTTTTGTGTAAGGAGTGAGGTATGGGTCAATTTTCAGTCTCTTACAGGTGACTTTCCAGTTGTACTAACACCATTTGTTGTAGAGACTTTCTTTTTTCCATTTCAAGTTGCTGGCTCTTTTGACAAATATTAGTTGAATGTATATCTGGGGGTTTGTCTCTGGAAATTCTGTTCTAACTCATTGGACTGAGGCTCTGTCTTTGTTCCAGTGCCATGCTGTTTTGATCACTATGACTTTATAGTATAGCTTGAGGTTAGGTAAAGAGATGCCACGCAGCTTCTTGTTTTTCAGTTTGTATTTGTCTATCCTGGGTCTTTTGTGATTCCAGATGAATTTTATGACTGATTGTTCTAAGTCTTTGAAAACTGATGTCTGAATTTGGATAGGGATTGCATTGAATCTGTACAGGAGTTTGGGTAGGATAGTAACTTTGACTATGTTGATTCTACCTACCCATGAGCATGGCATGTTCTTCCATTTTCTTAGATCCTCTCCAATTTCTTTCTGAAGTGTTTTGAAGCTTCCCTGGTATAGGTCCTTCACTTCACTTGTAAGGTTGATTTCTAGGTACTTAATATTTTTTGATACTATTTTATATGGGATTGTCTCCTTAATCTCTCTTTCCTCTACTTTGTTATTTGTATATTTGTATATTTTGTGTATTGACTTTGTAGTCAGTCACTTTGCTGTATTGGTTAATTGTTTCTAGGAGTTTTACTGTGGACTCTTTAAGGTTTTCTATGTATAGCATCATTTCATCTGCAAACAGAGATAATTTGAGTTTTTCTTTCCCAATTTGGATTCCTTTGATTCCCTTCTCTTGTCTGATTGCTATTGCTAGGACTTCTAATATTATATTGAATAAGAGTGGAGAGAGTGGACAGCCATGCCTACTTCCTGATCTTAGTGGAAATGCTTTCAGTTTTTCACCATAAAGGATAATGTTGGCTATGGGCTTTTCATAGCTAGCTGTAACTATCTTGAGGAAGGTTCCTTCCAACCCTATTTTGCTGAGTATTTTCAACATGAATGGGTGTTGGATTTTGTCAAACACCTTCTCTGTATTGATTGATATGATCATTTGTTTTTTTTCTTTCATGTTGTTGATGTGGTGTATGATGATGATTGATTTACGTGTGTTAAACCAACCTTGTATCCCTGAGATGAAACACACTTGGTCATGGTGTACAATCTTTTTGATATAGTGCTGGATTTGGTTTACTAAGATTTTGTTGAGTATTTTTGTGTGTATGTTCATTAGTAAGATTGGTCTGCTGTTTTCTTTCTTGGCGGTGTCTTTGCCATTTTGGGGGATGAGTGTGATATTAGTCTCATAAAAGGAGTTGGGGAGGATTCCTGTCTTTTCAATGGTTTGGAAGAGCCTGTGGATTAATGACAGTAAGTCTTCTCGGAATATTTGATAGAATTCACCTGCAAAGCCATCTGGACCTGGAATTTTGTTCTTAGGGAGTTTCTTAATTACTGCTTCAATTTCCTCTGAAGTGATTGGCCTGTTTAAGCTATCTACTTTCCAGTCTCGGAAGATGGTATTTTTCCAGGAATCTGTCGATTTCTACTGGATTCTCTAGCCTAACTGAGTATAGTTGTTCATAATAAGACCTCATGATATGTTGTATTTCTTGGGGTTCTGTTGTAATCTCTCCCCTTTCATTTGAGATCCTACTAATTTGGGTGTTTTTCTTCTTTTTCTTGGTGAGTCTTGCCAGTGGTTTGTCTATCGTGCTGATTTTTTTTCGAAAAACCAACTCCTGGTCTCATTGATTTTCTGTATTGTTTTCTTAGTTCCTATGTTGTTTATTTCTTCTTTGGTTTTTATTATGTCTTGTCTGCTGGTTGTGGTTGGATTTCTTTGCTGCTGTTGTTCCAGCTCCTTAAGGAGACCCTTTAAACTATTGATTTTGTAATTTTCCTCTTTCCTGTTATAGACCTGAATTGCTATGAGTTTCCCCCTAATTACTAATTTTGCTGTGACCCACAGATTTTGACAAGTTGTCTCTTCATTATTGCTTGTCTAAAGGAATCTTTTTATGTCTTCTTTGAGTTCTTTTTTGATCCAGCTATTGTTGAGCAGCATATTGTTCAATCTTCAGGTGTTGGATTTTCTCCACTGCTTTTTCTTACAATTTTGACCTCTGTTACATTTTTTTTTGGTTTTTGGGTCACACCCGGCAGTGCTCAGGGGTTACTCCTGGCTCCATGCTCAGAAATTGCTCCTGGCAGGCACGGGGGACCATATGGGGCACCGGGATTCGAACCGATGACCTTTTGCATGAAAGGCAAACACCTTACCTCCATGCTATCTCCCGGGCCCCCCTCTGTTGTATTTTGATCTGATAGGGTGCTTCTAATGATTCTTACATTTGTGATGTTATACAAATTAGACTTATATCATAAGACATGGTCTATTCTGGAGAAGGTTCCTTGTGGGCTTAAGAGGAATGTATATTCTGTTTTCTGGGGGTGGAGGGCCCTATATAAGTCCATTAGCCATAGAGCTTTTAATTTTTCATTTAGGGATCTTATTTCTTTGCTATTTTTCTGTCTGGTGGATCTGTCCAGTGGTGATAATGGAGTATTGAGAGCTCCTACTATTATCACATTTCCCTTCATGTGTTTCTTCAGGTTTGTGAGCAATTGCCTCACATATTTTGCTGACTCTACATTAGTTGAATAAATATTGACCAGGGTTAGTATTTCTTGATCTAGTGTTCCCCTGGTCAGTAAGTAGTGACCCTATTTGTCTCTGATCACTTTCTTGAGGCTGAATGCAATTTGGTTTGATATAAGAATGACCATCCCTGCGCTTTTTTGTTTTCCATTAGCCTGAATAATTGACTTCCATCCTTTTATTCTAAGTCTGTGCCTATCCTGTACTTGTAGGTGTGTTTCTTGATGGCTGCAGAAGTCTGGTTTATGTTTCCTAATCAAGTTCTCTATTATGTGTCTTTAGATGAGAGAGTTTAGTCCATTGGCATTTAGGGAGATTATTGACAGAAAGGGCTATTGTGCAGTTGTGCTGTGTAGGGTGGTTGCTGTTACAATTGGGAGTTTGGATTATGTAATTTGTCTCTGAGCAGGTCATTCAGAATCAGTTTTGTTTGCACAAATAATGCAAGTTCATTTTTGTTTGAGAATGTTTTTAGACTACCCTCCCATATGAATGAGAGTTTTGCTGGATATTGGACTCTAGGCTGTAAATTTCTTTCATTTAGTCATTTGAATATGTCATTCCAATGTCTTCTTGCTTTAACTGTTTCAAATGGGAGATCTGGTTTGTTTCTTATGTACCTTCCTTTGTACTTGAGGGTTTTTTCCTCCCTTATTGCTTTAAGGAGTTCATCGATCTCTCTCTCTTTTTTTGCCATTTGAATTATTATATGTCTTAGTGTTGGTTTATTGTGTCTCTATTAGGGACTCTTTTCACTTCCTGTATTTGCACCGAAGCCTCCTTCCAGAGGGTTGGAAAGTTTTCTGACTACTTGTTCTTTCCCTTTCCCTATTTCCTCCCCTTTTGGTATACCTACAATTCTTAGATTATTTCTTTTGTCTTAGTTCATTAAATATTAAACTTTTTCTTCCAGTACTTTGCTTTTTATTTCCTTGTTGGCTTCTTGGTCATTTTTGTTTGCAGGTTTTCTTCGAGATCTTCTATGCGCTTCTCCAACTGTGATTCTGCTTGTATGGCTTTTTATGGTGTTTTTATTTCCTTTAATTCCATTTGTATGGAATCTATCGTGTTCTGTAACAGGTCTTCTTTAAGTTGGTTGATTTGTTCATCCACAGATTTCTTGTATCGCTAGCTAGTGATTCTTTCATTTATTTTTACCATGGCTTGCATTTCTTTTCTCAAGGCTGCTTTTAGATCTTCATCTATTGGGTCTGTGCATTTTGGTGGACTTGGAAATTTGTCTGTTTCTCTCCATATCCGCAAATGTTAGTGTCTTCCTTAGTTTACTCATATTTCTTTGCATTTATTGGTGTGGCTTGGAGTGCAGTGCCTTCTGAATCCAATCCACTTTTGCCACCTGTGGTGTAGGGGTGGGTCCCTTTCCTGAGTGCGGCTCTAGGTGCGGCTGTTGGCTGAACTTGCTGAGGTTTGGCCCTTCGCATGCCCTCTAGTGGAGCCTGGTCAGTAAGTCACCCCCTCTTACTGCCAGCCAGTGCAATTCCACTTCTGGCCACAGTGGTAGAGGGTGTAGTTAAACCTAGCTTCATTGCCCCCTCCCCTACCTGGAAGTCAATGAAGCACTGCCCTCTCCAGGCTTCAGCCTGAGATCTTTCTGCAACCTGTCAGCTTTCCCTCAGGAAACTTCCCTCACCCCCTGGGAGTCCCAGGTTCACTTCGGGGTCAGGAGGGCAGGCTGATTTAGGGTACCCAAAGGTCTGGGGAGCAGTCCCAAGCTCACCACAGGTCTATAGATCTTAGCCTATCCCAGCGGCACAGAGTAGCTCAGGTGCAGGAGGTCTCAGGGTGCAAACGTGGATGGGGTGATTGGGGGGACTCTACACTCACCTCTGTCTGCAAGTGGCTCGGGCACAGAGGTCTCCTTGGGGCATGCGCGGGAGGGTGGTGGGCACAGCAGTCTCCAGGCACATATGTATAGAGGTGATGGGAGGCTCTACAGTCTCTCCTGTTTGCAAGGGTCTCCGGGGGCGTGCTCAGGGGGTGGTAGGCACGGGAGTCTCTGTGCACACATGACCCCACGTGTACTTTCTAACCAATGAATCCCACATGACAGGCAGAAAAAAATCACACTACAAGCATAGCAATGGGGAAAACTCACAGGCAAACACCATACACAGAGAATGAAGATGATAGCATTGATGACCAAAAAATACCAACTATCTGATTAATATCTCAGAAAAGGAATTTAGAATAGAAATATGAAAGATCCTCATAGAAATCAAAGAAAACAAAGCTCTAGCCAAACAGAATGTAACTATAGAGATCAGAAAATTTCAAACTGAAATAGCAGATCTGAAAAACACGGTAGCTAAACTGTAAACCTCAATGAAAAGCCTCTCCAAAATGGTAACATCAGCTGAATCACAGAATCAGTGAACTGGAAGATGAAATGCAGAACAACTACATACAGCAGAAGAGATAGGAAAAGAACCATAAGGCAAATGATCAGACAATGGAAAAAGTACTCAAGGAATGTAAACAGGTAAATTTAAAAGTATTTGATAAACTCAACAGTAACAACATAAGAATCTTTGAAGTTCCATAGGCCAAGGAAGGAGATCCCCAAGAAGAATCGCAGTCAAAGACATCATCACAGAGAAGTTCTTAGAAATAAAGACTGCATGCAATCAAATATTGCATGTCCGAACAGAATCAGCTAAAAGAGCCAAAGCAATAATGATCAAAACAGCATGGTACTGGAAAAAAGACAGAAACTCAGATCAGTGTAATGGGCATGAGTACTCAGAGAAAGTTCCCCAGACATACAATTATCTAATCTTTGATAAAGGAGCAAGAAATCAAAATGGAGCAAGAAAAGCCTCTTCAACAAGTGGTGTTGGAAAACTGGTTAGTCACTTGCAAAAAAGCGATCTCAGACTCCCAGCTAATACCATATATGAAGGTAAAATCCAAGTGGATTAAAAACTTGATATCAGACCTCAAATCATAAAGTATATAGAACAACACATAGGTAAAAACACTCCATGACATTGAGACTAAAGGCAACTTTAAGGAGGTAACAGCATTCTCCAAACAAGTGGAAACAAATATAAACAGATAGGAATATCTTAAGATGAGAGCTTCAGCACCTCAAAGGAAATAGTGCCCAGGATACAAGAGCCACTACTGAGTGGGAGAAACTATTTACCCAATGCCCATCAGATAAGGAGCCAATATCCAAAATATACAAGGTACTGACGGAAATTTACAAGAAAAAATAAACATCTAATCCCATCAAAAATGGGGAGAAAAAAATGAACAGACACTCTGTCAAAGAAGAAATACAAATGGACAAAAGACATGAAAAAAATGTTCCAAATCACTAATCATCAGGGAGATGCAAACCAAAACAAGTATGAGGTACCATCTTACACCACAGTGATTTGTGCACATCACAAAGAATGAGAACAAACAGTGCTGATGGAGATGTGGAGAAAAAGGAACGCTTATCCACTACTGGTAAGAATGCTGGCTAGTCCAACCTTTATGGACAGCTACATGAAGATTCCTCCAAAAATTGGAAATTGAGCTTCTGTATGATCCAGCTATACCACTCCTAGGGATATACTCTAGGAACACAAAAATACAATACAAAAATCCCTTCCTCACACCTATAGTCATTGCAGCAGTATTTACCATATAAAGACCCTGGAAACAACCAAGATGTCATTCAACAGATGAATGGCTATAAAAACTGTGGTAAATATACTCAGTGAAATATTATGCAGCCATCAGGAGAAATGAAGTCATGAAATTTTCCTATACATGGATTTACATGAAATCTATTATGTTGAGTGAAATAAACCAGAGGGAGAGAGATAGTCTCAGAATAGTCTATGGATTTTAAGAAAAATAAAATACATTTTTGCAATAATTCTCAATGAAAAATGAGAGGATGGTTGGAAGGTCCAGCTCAGGACATGAAGCTCACCACAAACAGTGATGAGTGCAGTTAGAGAAATAACTACATTGAGAACTAGCCTAACAATGTGAATGAATGAGGGATGCAGAAAGCCTGTGTAGAGTACAGGACGTGGTGGGGAGGAGGTAGATTTGGGACATTGGTGATGGGAATGTTGCATTGGTGAAGGGTTGTGTTTTTTACATGACTGAAACCCAACTACAATCATATTTGTAATCAAGGTGTTTAAATAAAGATATTAATACAAAAATAAAAGTAAGGGGCCGGGAGATAGCATGGAGGTAAGGCGTTTACCTTTCATGCAAAAGGTCATCATTTCGAATCCCAGTGCCCCATATGGTCCCCTGTGCCTGCCAGGAGCAATTTCTGAGCATGGAGCCAGGAGTAACCCCTGAGCACTGCCGGGTGTGACCCAAAAACCAATAAATAAATAAATAAATAAATAAATAAATAAATAAATAAAAGTAAGAGATAGAATGGTAAAATAATGGCCTTTCTATACACGAATAACTATAGGGAAGAAATGGATATTTGAAAAGAACCCCGTTCACATTATCACACAAACTCAAATATCTTGGAGTCAATTTGACTGAAGACATGAAGAACCTATACAAAGACAACTATAAAACCATGCTTTAAGAAATAAGAGAGGACATGCAGAAATGGAAACACATCCTGCTCATGGATTAGTAAAATTAACATAATTTAAGTGGCAATACTCCCCCAAAGCATTGTACAGTTTTAATGTTATCTCTCTAAAGATACCAAGGACATTCTTCAAAGAAGTGGATCAAACACTTCTGAAATTCATTTGGAACAATAAACACCAATGAATAGCTAAAGCAATCCTTGAAAAAAATAGTATTGGTGGCATTACTTCCCCTAATTTTAAACTGTATTACAAAACAATAGTTATCAAAACAGCCTGGTGTTGCAATAAAGACAGATACTCAGAACAGTGGAATAGGCATGAGTACTCAGAGAATGTTCCCCAGACATATAAACACTTAATTTTTTATAAAGGGGAAATAAATACTAAATGGAGCAAGGAAAGCCTCTTCAACAATTGTTGGTACAATTGGTTTGTCACGTGCAAAAAAATGAACTCCCTCATCTAACACCATATAAAAAGATCAAGTCCAAATGGATTAAAGACCTTAATATCATGCCTGAAACCATAAGGTATATAGAACAACACATAGGTAAAGCACTATATGACATTGAGACTAAAGGCATCTTCAAGGAGGAAGCAGCACTCTCCAAACAAATCGAAACAGGATAAACAGATGGAACTATATTAAGCTGAGAAGCTTCGCACCTCAAATGAAATAGTGCCTAAGGCACAAAAGACACCTACAGAATGGTAGAAACTATTCACTCAATATCCATCAGACAAGGGACTAATATCTAAGATATACAAGTTACTGACACAACTTAATAAGAAAAATCATATAAACCCATCAAAAATGGGGAAAAGAAATGAACAGACGCTTCCTCAAAGAAGAAATACAAATGGACAAAAGACATGTAAAATTGTTCCATAAAGTAAATAAGCTCTTAGGATGGTGCTGGATGCTGAGTAAGGCCTTGGCTTTCCATCCCAGGCCACATGACTCCAGCCCCCACTAACTGGCTGATCTGGAGGTTCATGAAAACGGCAGGTAGAAATCGCACTCACAGGCAGGCTTCATGAGAGATAACAACTTTATTCAGTCCTAGCCATCAGATGTGGCTCTTGCTATTCAAGCTAGCCCTGTATCTACTTTAATCCATGTCACCTCTGACCTACATGTTGGCCAGAATCCAAATGGGCAGAAGGGGCACAGGCAAAAAGGGCAGATATCCAGAAATCACAGACCTATATACCCTTCCAAGACCCCTCCCAGGAAATGGGCAGGATCTGCAGGTAAGGTAAACGTAATATCCGGTTCCCAAAGCCCAGCCCAGGAATGGGAAGGGCTCAGGTAGTTACCTGAACCCCAGAGGTGACACTACAGTTTCACATCACTAATCATCAGCAAGATACAAATCAAAACTACAATGAGAAACCATATCACATCACAGAGACTTGCACACATCACAAAGAATGAGAACAATCAGTGCTGACGGGGATGTGGAGAGAAAGGAACTCTTATTCACTGCTGGTGGGAATGCCTTCTAGCCCAGCCTTTATGGAAAACATTATGGAGATTCCTCAAAAACTGGAAATCTAGATCCCATTTGATCTATTTATACCACTCCTAGGAAAACAAAAATACAATTCAAAAATCCCTTCCTCACACCTATATTCATTGCAGTGCTATTTACAATAGCCAGACACTGGTAACAACCAAGATTTCCTTCAACAGATGAATGGCTAAAGAAACTGTGGTACATACATGCAACGGAATATTATGCAGCCATCAGGAGAGATGAAGTCATGAAATTTTCCTATATGTGGATGTATTATGTTATGTAAAATAAGTCAGAAAGAGATAAACACAGAATAGTCTCACTCATATATGGGATTTTTAGGGAAAATTAAAGACATTACTGTAATAAGGCCCAGAGACAATAGAGTTAAGGACTGGAAGGGCTGGAAGGACTGCTCACAATTTGAAGTTCACCACCAAGAGTAGTGATCTCTATTAGGGAAATAAGTATACTAACAACTAACATGACAATGTTTAAAAATGAGAGAAGCAGAATGCCTTTAACCAATACAGGCAGGGTTGGGGAGGAGTTGGTGGTGGTGGGAATGTTGCACTGGTGATGGGAGTGTTCTGTTTATAACTGAAACCCAACTACTGATATGCTTGTAATCATGGTGCTTAAATATTTATATCAAAAAATACCTGAAACCCTAAGGTATATAGAACAACAAGTAGGTAAAATACTCCATAAAATTGAGACTAAAGGC
>PVKC010041614.1:0-12116 GCA_004027635.1 Crocidura indochinensis
TAAACATTGAATCAGGGGAATTCCCATCACCAAGTTGTCCTCCCTCCACCTCCATTCCCATTCTGTCTCCCATATCCTCCACCCTCTCCCCAGGGTCTTCTAGATTGAGTGACTCCCTCTGTTTCTGGTTTATTACTTGGTGATCTTATATCTGATTGGGCTTGGTGTCTCCATTGCTTCTCCCTCTGATTGGGAGGCAAGATTAGATAGTTTGAGTTTTGTGGCTTTGTTTGGGGAAGAGTACCGTAATAGAGTGGGGTAAAAATTAAGTATGCCTACAATGGGCAGAGTCTTTCTAGCAGTTCTCATCCTCCGTTTGAGAGAAGGGGAAAAGAAAAGGTGAAAAACAACATTTCAATTTATCATTTTTAAATAATTTTAATCATTTTTTGGTTTTATGGGCCACATCCATTTTATGCTCAGAAGTTACTCCTGGCTAAGTGCTCAGAAATCGTCCCTGGTTTGGGGGGACCATATGGGATGCCAGGGGATTGAACCGCAGTCCTTACTTGGCTAGCACTTGCAAGGCAGACACCTTATCTCTAGTGCCACCTTGCTGGCCCCAATTTCAATCATTTTTAATGTTACTTTTCATTGCTATTCAGGTGTTTCTTAAAATGCCATTATATTAGACCAAGAATCAGCTCCTGAATAATGAATGCATTTAAAAGTGATAAAAATGGATGCAATGAATCTCATCTTTAGTCTTTTATTTATTTATTTACTTATTTAGGTTTTGGGGCCACACCTAGCGGGGCACAGGATTTACTCCTGGCTCTGCACTCATAAATTACTCCTGGCAAGTTTTGGGGACCAGGTGGGATGCCAGGAATTGAAACTGGGTCATCCAGGTTAGCCAGGTACAAGGCAAAAGCCTGAACAGTTGTGCTATTGCTTTGGCCCCTCATTAGTATTAACTGATCTGCCGGTTTCTATAGTCACTAAAATTTTTATGTTTTGTTAAAGTTTAGATAATTTATTTCTCATTTATTTATTTTTTGCGAGTTGCCGAAGGAACCACACCCAGTGTTAGTTAGGGAGCATCTGTGTCATTCTGCCAGTACTCTGGGGAGAAGTAGTGCCAGGAATAAAACTTAGATCCTAGAATGTGATGGATACCTGCTCTACTATTTTGAGCTACATCATCAGTTTCTGATTATCTTTCTCACATGAAGTTTTTTGAAATTCCTTTAAGGTTGTGAATGCTTTGTTAATTCATTGGTTTATGACAGAATTCACTAATGTTTCTAATTATAGTAAACAAATGATACTGATAACTATTAACTATAATCTGAAAAGACACAAGTAACATCAAGATCATGATGAATCTTATTAAATAAATAGGCTTACAGCTGACCAGTCGGACTATGAAGAGGAATATGAAGTAAGTATAATTAAACAGAATTTACCACCTTCAATGGAGATTAGTAAAGTACTGTTACTCTGTTACTTACTCTTCAATAAAGCTGGAACTATATTGTTAAAATAGAATGTCTATAATTTTCAATATCATTAATATATGAACATTAGGCTTATAGTAGATCCTTTACATTTTTTTAGAATTTTACAATTCAAGAGATTTATTTCATGGTTTTAAAGACCAAATTATTTCACTAAGTAGAATTAAAAGGAGGGAGGGAGAAAGAAAGGGGGGGAATGAAGGAGGAAGAGAAAGAAGTGCATATTATTTTTTAAAATAATTTTTATTGTGACCAATATGAATTACAAGTCATTCACAGTTATATTTAAGTACATAGTGACTGAATTAGGGTCATTCCTAAAATCTGTCTTGACCTCCCTGGCCCCGGTTCGCAGTATACATCTCATATTGCCTCCTTGGCCGCCTGGACTACTAGTATTACAGGCCACCTTTGTGTATAGCTTGTTGTGGGTTGGGTTTCTTGATTCTGTTGTCCTTGACTTTGGGTTGGGTATTTAGGCATAATCACTTTTATTTCCACTCAATATTTATGCAACTGTTTACTCCTGGAACCACCCACTTTGTTTTTTCCTCAATTTATGAGGCAGAACAAGATGATTCAAGTTCCATGGCTCTGTTTGAAAAAAGAAAAAGAAAGCTAAGAGGAGACCATTTTGAAACTATACATATCAACTTAATAGAAAAAACAAAAGCCAAAACAAGTAATGACAGAAAACATAATATCAATAACAACAACAAAATTAAAACAACCAAAAAACAAGTAAGAATAAAAGGGAAGAAAGTGTAGTATGGCAAGGTTTTGTGGTTGGTTTGTTTGTTTTTTGCACAGGAATAGTAAATATAGGGGAAATTAGAAAGGGAATTCCCTTGGCCTAAGAGATGCAGGGTTTCTCCTTCATTGAAGCATATTCTTAAAGCATTCCAAATTTTTATTTAGGCAATATTAGTTTACTGTGCAAAGGAGAATAGAGAACTCTTTTTGTCAGTTCAGGTAACAAGGTAGAACTTGTAATTTGAAACATGACTATATGGTAGAGCATGACCCCAGCTAGCTGCAGAGAATACCAGATTATGTCTGCTTCTACATTATTTACTGATATCCTGCTGTTGAGCAATACCCTGTTTCTTGGTGCTCCATTATTTTTAGATCTGGCCAATTAAAAGATCAGTTACTTTATTCACTGAATATGTGCATGCACTATCATGAAAACATCATATTATCATTTAGAAAGAGGGGGAAATGCAAGGTTCTTAACTCAAATTCAGTTCAAGCATTTTACTTCCAAATATTTCTTATATTTATTTATTTATTTTTCAGCTGAAGGAGAAAAAGATGTGCTGATGTCCTTAGCAGGACTTTTACAAAGGGCCTAGATCTGTTGTGAAGAGGTGGTGTGGGTATTAAAGGAAGGAAATCAAATGAGATATTTGTTGGCATTTCAAAATACTGCTGCATTTGCCATCAGTGTAGTAGTGTGGCCTCATGCAAACAGGGATCTCTTTTAAGGACTAGCTTTGTGCCTGAACAGAAAGCATTTTGTCTGTCCAGGCAGGAAACCTAAAGCAAGGCTTATCCAGAGATATATTTTCCATCATATAGTCAAGGAAATAAACATGGATCTTTTGATCTAGATGGCAATAGTGGTGGAACTGGAGTTTTAAAAGGAGAAAGACAGGAAACAAATCTGACATAGGTAAATGGGTGCCCTCTGGGTACTTTTGAAAGTCTAGAGTTCACCAAGCAAAGCAAGTCAGACTTCAAATAAATATGTCTAAAGGAATCATAAAAACCCTAACAGTGTGATAGCTTAAACCCCAATGTCAAAACAAAGAAATATATGGCCTATATCACTTAAAACTTATTTGACTCCAAGCTTTTAAATTAAAACTCTTTCAAACTCCTATTTTCACGAGCATAAATTTATCAATCTCTCTCCTCCCTATACCATCTACTTATTCTGAAGATAAGATAAATTATCTTTCTCTTCTTCCAGGTAAAATGGGGAGAAAAAAATAACCTTTAAATTTATCTTTCTGAGCTTTTATGAGGACATAATTGCATGCCATTGACACAACATAGTTGCCCTTTTAACTTATGGCTCTAAAACCATATCCTAGAAGCCATTGCCATTCATTCTTTTATGTGCTACCTTCATTTACGAATAAAAATGCCAAAGACAAGATGAGTTTATTTCATAGCCACTGAAATGAGTGCTGTTATTTGGAAATGTGAGTGGGTTGAAGCGGGGCTCCCTATGGAGTTGACTTGGCAGAGTTTAAGTTCCTGGCTCAACTTGATATTAAAAATGAGTCATCCGTTTACCAATCAACACAGCAGGTTCTTCACTTTGTAATCTTAGTCTGATAAACTCAGCAGAAAACAGATCCATTGATTCTAGGATAGTGCCTAATAATTAATAACCAAATGAAATAAATTCTGCCCATCTATTCGAAGCATTATTTCATTGTCCATAATATCCTGAATATTATTATTTCAGAAGTAGGAGGATAAATCACAATTATCTTGTAGAAAGTATGCTTCAATTTGGTGTGATTTATTTGTGGTGACTGTGACAGTTTTTTTCTTCTACATTCACTGAGAGAAAATTGAAAAGAATAATTATGTCTCTTATTGTGTTTATTTACAAATGTAAAAGTAGCCTCCTCCATCCCCCTTTTTTCCCTCCATTTTTCTTAAAAAAACTTTCAGTTTTTAAATTTTTCTCTATGAATATATAATCAATATATAATATATTATATAAGAAGTATATTATATGATATATAATTATATTATATTATATTAATATTGTCTATACTAAAATATTATATATAATATTATATATAATTATGAAATATTATATATAATATATAGTGAAATTTAATTTCACTTGTTTGAGTTCTGCTTGGTATGAAATTCTAGAAGAAATAGTCTTGCTTAGGATAAATTCTCATGTCAAAACCAGAGCACAGGGGCCCGGGAGATAGCATGGAGGTAAGGCGTTTGCCTTTCATGCAAAAGGTCATCAGTTCGAGTCCCGGTGGGTGCCCTATATGGTCCCCCGTGCCTGCCAGGAGTAATTTCTGAGCATGGAGCCAGGAGTAACCCCTGAGCACTGCTGGGTGTGACCCAAAAACCAAAAAAAATAAAAAATAAAACCAGAGCACAGAGATTATATAGCCTGACATTATTACCCCAACATGCACCAGCAATAAAATAAGGCACTGTTCTCGTTTGCATAGGCATCTAAAAAAGGGGGGGGAATCTTATGTATAGAATCAAACTCTTATCTAACAGGGATAAGAACCCATAAATTTTATAATACAGGGGTGCCACCCACCCTGAACATTTGTCATGGGGCTTTGACTTAGGCTCCATGTGTTTGGACAGAGACTTCCAACTCCAAACCCCAGATCCCAACCATAGAACCAACATAGTTCCCTGAAACAGCACCAGGAATCAAACATCCCCCGGAGAGTGCCTAATACCACCCCAGCACCAACTTGTGCCAGGTTGATACAACATCCTAATGATGAAGAAACAGCAACAACTATATCTAAGAGCAGGTTGCCCTACCTTACCATCTAATGGTAAGATGAAATCAGAAGACACTAAGTCCTTGATATGTACAAATATTAAGATCAATAATTACAGAAGGCTAACTTTGACAACTGCAACTGGTCAGAAATTTTCCTGGGTCCAAAAGAAAGACGCTAGCCTAGACTTCAGCCTAGGATTTGAACAAAAACCAAGGTCTCTATGTCCAGAGGTCGGGCTTTGACAACTACAACTGAGCAGAACTTCTAGAACCTATATCTTAGGTTTTGTCCTAAAATCTGTGTAAAAACCAATTCAAAAACCAAAACCCAATTCAGTAATTACAGATACCTGACTACAACAACCATGATGAAGGAGAACTCCTAGAGCCATAAAGAAAAATGACCTAGACTTCACCCTATGACCTGTGCAAATACCAAGATCTCTAATTACAGAGGATGATTTTGTCAGCCACAACTGAGTAGAACATTTTCTGGCACCATAAAAAGACTTTGGGATTTGATAATGAGCATATCTGGAGCCTGTAGTTGTTCCCATGACAGTATGAATCAAGGGTGAAGAAACCCTGTATCTCTTAGGTCAAAGGATTTTCTTCTAAATTTCCCCAATACTTACTGTGCCTATGCAAACAAAAACAACAACAACAAACCTCGCCACACTAGACCTCCTTACCTTTTCTCTCTCTCTTTTTTTTTATTGTGTTGTTGGTTAATACTTGTTTATGTGGCTATTGGGTATTTAGTCATTGCTTTTTCTTAATTTTTTCTCTTTTCCTTCTTTTGTTTCTTTAAAATTGATATTGATAGCTCCTAAAATGAGTCACCCCAGCTTTATTTTTATTTTTTTCTTCCAACAGAACCAAAGAACTTGAATCATTTTGCGCTGTCTCATAAAGGGACAAAACACAAAGAAAGAAAGAAAAAGAAAGAAAGGAAGAAAGAAAGGAAGGAAGGAAGGAAGGAAGGAAGGAAGGAAGAAAGAAAGAAAAAGAAAGAAAGGAGGGGGCCAGGTGGTGGCGCTGGAGGTAAGGTGCCTGCCTTGCCTGCGCTAATCTAGGATGAACCGCGGTTCGATCCCCTGGTTCCCCATATGGTCCCCCGGGCCTGCCAGGAGCGACTTCTGAGTGAATAGCCAGGAGTAACTCCTGAGCGTCACTGGGTGTGGCCCAAAACCCCTCCTCCAAAAAAAAGAAAGGAAGGAAGGAAGAAGAAAGAAAGAAAGAAAGAAAGAAAGAAAGAAAGAAAGAAAGAAAGAAAGAAAGAAAGAAAGAAAGAAAGAAAGAAAGAAAGAGAGAGAGAGAGAGAGAAAGAAAGAAAGAAAGAAAGAAAGAAAGAAAGAAAGAAAGAAAGAAAGAAAGAAAGAAAGAAAGAAAGAAAGAAAGAAGGAAGGAAGGAAGGAAGGAAGGAAGGAAAGAAAGAAAGAAAGAAAGAAAGAAAGAAAGAGAAAGAAAGGAAGGAAGGAAAGGAAGAAAGAAAGAAAGAGAAAGGAAGGAAGGAAGAAAGAAAAAGAAAGGAAGGAAGAAAGAAAGAAAAAGGAAAGGAAAGAAAGAAAAAAGAAAGTAAAAGGAAAAGAAAAAGAAAAAGAAAAAAGTGGATAGTACCAAGAGCAAACAGTCACATGTACATCAAGTAGAAATAAATAATGATCACTCCTAATAGCAAACCCAAGTCAAGGACAACAGAATCAAAATATATAGCAAGTCATCTACAAAGTGGACTGGTTATGCCAGCAGTCCAGGAGACAAAGAGGGGGGAGTATGGTATGCAAGCCTGGCACAGGGGTGAAGAGTGGTCAACACTGGTGGTGGGGAACTGCCCTAATTCATTGTCACTATGTATTTACATATAACTGTGATAGACTTGTATTTCACATGGGTCTCAATAAAAATTATTAAAAAAATAAAGAAGAGGAAGAATAAGAGGAGAAGAATGTCCCCAAGAGACAAGTAGGGAGTAGAAGGGGGAAAAGTGTGAGAAAAGCTGGGTCATCGATGGCTGTAATGTGTACTGGTGAATGGTGTTGTACATTGTATGACTGAAATACAATCATGAACACCCTTGCAATTCTGAGGTTTAAAAACACTGTAAAACCTTGTAACCACTTGTTTTAATAAACCAAAATTAATTTAAAATAAAAATAGCAATATTCCCAAAACATACATAAATAATAAATTCCCCCAAGGACACCACTGGCATTCCTGAAAGAAGTGGATCAAATATTCCTGAAAATCATTTTTAACAATAAGCACCCATGAATAGCAACCCTTAGGAAAAGGAATATTGGATGCATCATTTTCTTCAACTTTAAATTGTACTACAAAATAATAGTCTCTAAAACAGCATGGTATTGTAATAAAGACAGATACTCAGATCAATGAAATTACTAGAGTATTCAGAGATATGTCTCCCTAATTCATTAATCAATTAATTAATCAATTAATCCTTGATAAATAATCAAGAAATGCAAAATTGAGTAAAAAAAGTCTCTTCAACAAGTGGTGTTGAGACAACTTACTAGCCACATGTAAAAATATCAAATTCAGACCTCCATGTATCACCATACACATAGGTCAAATCCAAATGATATCTTATCTAAGGTATTAGACAAACTAATATTTTATCTAATATTAGGCAAACTGGATAATTTTATTAATCATTAGTTATCATTAGATTTATTCAAATGAGTTAATTCAATCCTAGTACCCAGACTATAATATTTCAATAAATTATTATTAGTAGTAGTCATAGATGAAATCAATACTATTATTTATAGTTACATAATTGACCTATCAGAGTTAGTGTTGTGAGTTTTAAATTACACAAGCTGATTAAAAATTCATTAAAAATTTATTATATATAAAAGGAAAAATAATTTCTATTTTAATATAATTTCTATTTTAATATATTGAGATCTTCAAAATTATATAGCTCATATTTCACCTAAATAATTTTCCTTATTTTTTAATATGTTAATCATAAAATAGTTGAAGATTGATTAATACATTTATAGAGAAACTATGTCAATTCAAATAGGAGATTAATTTGGCAACTGGTATCCAGAATTTGGGGGGTTCCACACCCGGCAGCGCTCAGGGGTTACTCCTGGCTCTATGCTCAGAAATCACTCTTGGCAGTCTTAGGGGATTCGAACCACCGACCTTCTCCATGAAAGGCAAACATCTTACCTCCATTCTATCTCTGTGGCCCCTGGTATCTATAATTTTATATGATTAAGGTATTCATTTTGAAAAAAGAAATCAGGATTTAGAATAACTTGATTTTAGACTTCATATGAACATATTTCTTATTACAACATTAACAAGCATAGAAAAGTAAAAACTTTTATTTTTCATTATTTTCTTTTAATTTAATTAAAAGCCATGCTAGAATCTATTTATGTGCAAAAGACTTTTGAGTGAATTTTTAATCCCATGTGACAGTTTTTTTTTTCAAGAAATAACGGAGCATTCTGGCCTGCTTTCAGTAAAGGTTATGCAAGTGTTCTAGCAGTGAGCCAAATTTTTAGTAGCCTTCAAAGGACTTTTCTAGGATTTTCCTGTATAGTAAGTACAACAAAAAATATCAAAGACAGCCCTTCAAAACCATTCTGCTGAAAATTCCAATGAGCTTTCCATCTTAGGAGTGCCTTTAAGTGTGCCTCTTAAATGTAATAATCTATAACCTGGATGTAGTCAAAAATGCATAAATAAAACAAGTTCTAGCTATTTAACTATTTTCCCCACTTTTTCTCTTCTTTATCTTCCTACCACATAAACATTCTTTCACAACCTTTTGTCCATTGAAAAAAGAATATGAATTCATCTTAAATGTCTAATATTCCAGAATTCATAATTGAACTTAAATGTACTTGTTATAGAGTACTGCTTTGTACATTTTAATAAATAATAGAAAACATCAGCATCTAGATTACAAATATTTTTAAGATCCCAGGTTTCCCTTACGGTTATTTTGCCTTTTATTCTGCTTACTTAATGTCATGGCTTACTCTCTACCAAGAAATGTCCAGTTTCAAAATTTCTATCAATGCAATAGTACCAGTTTATGAAAAGATTTATGTAAATGCTATCATAAAGTATATATAGTCCTTGCATTTCATTTCACTCTCTACCAATAAATATCCAGTTTCAAAATGTCTTATCAATGGAATAGTACCAGTTTATGA
The DNA here is from genome assembly GCA_004027635.1 of Crocidura indochinensis. Lineage (NCBI taxonomy): Eukaryota > Metazoa > Chordata > Mammalia > Eulipotyphla > Soricidae > Crocidura > Crocidura indochinensis. The sequence goes on from PVKC010041614.1 coordinate 9,180, forward strand.
AAAGTTTTATGTAAATGCTATCATATAGTATATATAGTCTTTGCATGTCATTTATTTCTGCTTTTCCATTTTGTGACAGTCAACGTATTTTCATGTACTTGATGCCCACTATTTTCATATACCATTCCACTGTATAGTTCAATACTATTAAAACTTCACAGTTCTAACTGATAAGGCAACATTAGAGTTCTCATACACTGCCATTAGTTGGCTTATCTTTTATTTTATAATTAAGATTTTGAAGGTATAATTATGCATGTAATAAAATTTTCTGTTCGATTAACAACTTTCTGTGCTTAAAATATCCTCCAGAAACTGGAAATTGAGCTCCCATACGATCCAGCTATATCACTCCTAGGAATATACCCTCGGAGCACAAAAATTCAATACAAAACCCCCTTCCTTACACCTATATTCATTGCAGCACTATTTACCATAGCAAGACTCTGGAAACAACCAAGATGCCCTTCAACAGACGAATGGCTAAAGAAACTGTGATACATATACACAATAGAATATTATGCAGCTGTCAGGAGAGATGAAGTCATGAAATTTTCCTATACATGGATATACATGGAATCTATTATGCTGAGTGAAATAAGTCAGAGGGAGAGAGAAAAACGCAGAATGGTCTCACTCATCTATGGATTTTAAGAAAAATGAAATAATAATAATGCAATAATAATTTTCAGACACAAAAGAGAAAAGATCTGAAAGTTCCAGCTCACCTCATGAAGCTCACCACAAAGAGTGATGAGTTTAGTTTAGACATTTTGAACTGTCCTAATAATGAGAATGTATGAGGGAAATGGAAAGCCTGTCTAGAGTACAGGCGGGGGTTGGGTGGGGAGGAGGGAGATTTGGGACAATGGTGATGGGAACATTGCACTGGTGATGGGTGGTGTTCTTTACATGACTGAAACCCAAACACAATCATGTATGTAATCATGGTGTTTAAATAAAATATATTTAAAAAATACCTATGCATGGAGTTAAGGTGTTTGTCTTTATGCAGAAGGACATTGGTTCAAATCCCGGCATCCCATATGGTCCCCTGAGTTTGCCAGGAGCGATTTCTGAGCGTGGAGCCCGGAGTAAACCCGAAGCGCTGCCAGGTGTGATCCAAAAAACAGAGAACAAAAAAAAAACAAAAACAAAAAAACAAAGAAAAACATCTACGCAGTGAACAGCCATTAAAATAAAAAATATATATTTCCTTCCTTGCATTATGCCTCATTAGTTGTTATATGTAGTTTTCTTTACAGTCTTGGGACTTTTAATTTGATTCAGTTTTCCTGATTTTTATCATTTTTAGATTGAATGAAATTTTTATATAAATACATACATAAATGCATGTCCCTCTCTTTTGAACCATTTCACCTAGCATAATACTTTCCATGTCTATTCATGTATAAGGAACTCTCACACTTCATTTTCCTAACAGTTAAGTAGTATTCCATTATGCAGACTTACATCTTTTCCATACATCTGTCCTCCTGCACTTAAGTTGTTTCCAGGTTCTGGTTATTGTGAATGATGCTGCAACAGAGGGCCTTTCTATATTGTGTTTTTGGGTCCTTCAGTTATATTACCAGAAGTAGTGTTGCTGAGTCAAATGGAAGTTTAATTTCTAGGGGTTTTTGTGGAATGTCCATATTGTTTTCCAAAATCCTGGACCATCAACATTCCCACTACCTGTAAATAAAAGTGCTTTTCTCCACTAATCAGTGCCAGCACTGTTTTTTTGTTGTTGTTGTTGTTGTTGCTATTCATTTAATATGAGCCAGTCTCTCTATGATATTTTTGTTATTTTTATTTGCACCTCTCTGTTGAATAATTATGGGAAGCATTTTTTATGTTACTTGGTCATCTGTATTACTTATATGAGGAATGTTCTGTTCATATATTACACCCATTTTTATGAGATTGCATGCTTTTTTCTTAAGTTCTATCTATGACTTAAAGTATCTTAGATATTAATGTCTTATTAGATAAATTTTGGATGAATAGTTTCTCCCATTCAGTAGGCAATCTTTGTAGCCTGGTCACCATTCCCTTTGAGATATAGAAGCTTATTAGTTGAATGTATTCCCACTTTGCTTCCACTTGTTTGGTCAGTGGTGTTTCATCGTTGAAGTTATCAATGTCATGGAGAGTTCTGTTCTGGCTACATTTTTCTTTTAGTGTCTTTTGGATCTGTGTCTGATATCAAGATTTTTATTTTTATTTTTACTTGGGAACTATTTAGGTGTTGGTTTACTGATCAAGTGAACAGTATATGATCATCTTCATGTGAAACTCTCAAAGTATCTTTCAAAGCCATTTTGATTTTGCATGCAAGGCAGTGCATTACCCCACTATGCTATCTCACTAAACCAGAATTGCAAAAAGTCGGTAATTTCAGTGGAAAGTAGAAAGGAAGGAAGGATGGATGAAGTAAAAAAAAAAGTAAGGAAGAAAGGAGTAAAGAAAAGAAAATTGGTTGACCCTATATAAACATCATATACAAAAATTTATTGATAATATATGAAAGGTCTTGATAGTAGAACAGAATCTTTAAAAAAAAAAAAAGGGGAAATTAGGGGCCCGGGAGATAGCATGGAGGTAAGGCGTTTGCCTTTCATGTAAAAGGTCATCGGTTCGAATCCCGGTGCCCCATCTGGTCCCCCGTGCCTGCCAGGGGCAATTTCTGAGCATGGAGCCAGGAGTAACCCCTGAGCACTGCCGGGTGTGACCCAAAAACAAAAAAAAAAGGGGGGGGGAATTATTATGGGGCACCCTACGTTTTCCCCACTTCCAGGCAGGCTCCAGAGATTGGCTTAAGGGTGGGGCTTGATCTCCAGTCCTTCGGGTCTGGGAGGGCCTTCCTCCCTTCCTGGAGCAGGATTTCCAGCCAGCTCGGGCTGGCCTTTGGCAGACCTCTGTATGTGCCAGAGG
>PVKC010041615.1:0-12110 GCA_004027635.1 Crocidura indochinensis
AGAGGAGAGATAGATCAAACCAGGGAGAATTAGGTTCTTTTGGCCAAACCTTTGTCCCCCCAAACCTCTGTGTGTGAGTCCTTTCTGGCGGAAGGTTTTTGCTAAGGCTTCCCCCACAGCTCATGGCTGGATACGTCAGCCGTGGGTTTAGAAATTTTGTTTCCCAACGAGGCTTTAGATACTTTGTTGTCTCTCAACAATCTAGACTCTTGTCTTTCCAAATAATCATATTTTTATTATAAAGGACAAAGTTATAATTTGGGGAGTCAGCTTGCAATATTTGTGGTATAATTAAATTTCTGAGCTTATTAATTCTTGAAGAATACTTTATATGTAAAATTAAATGACACAAAGAAAAGTGTTCCTAAATTATATTAATAGCTATACAACCCTAGCATTGTTTAGAAAGCAAGTAATAAGTGATACCACTTAATTTATGGTAATTGTGTACTAATATTTCATAACTGTGTTCAAACACCTGCTTAAAATTATTTGTAAAATAGATATAAGATCAGTATCCTAATAGCAATAAAATCTTCATATTTATAGATGAGCTGCCAAATAAGTTGTTTTAAGAAGCTTTACTTTCAAAATATAAGTATGGCCCTAATATGTCATGCTGAAAATGAATTATCATTAATAATCAGGTCTTTATCTTAACCATTCTTCCTACTTTTGAACTCATTGTCCTAGAGTATGCAATATGACCAAAATAAAACCCCAGAAACAGGGCCAGAGAGATAGCTGGAGGTAAGGCATTTGCTTTGCATGCAGAAGGTCAGTGGTTCGAATCCCGATATCCCATATGTTCCCCTGAGCCTGCCAGGAATGTTTTCTGAGCATAGAGCCAGGAGTACCTCCTGAGCATTGCTAGGTGTGACCCAAAAAACAAACAAACAAAAAAAAAAAACACCTCAGAAACAAAACAGAGTTGGTGGGGAAGATGCTAAGAGACAAGGAAGGACAAATGCGAATAAAAGGCCAACTACATATGACTCCCTTTTCAGAATACCAAATATATTAAAATTAATTACTACCTGTTCATGTACTGATTGTATTTATCTCTAAGTTATTCTATCATATTCCATTTCTGTTTTGTTTTAAGCTTATAATTATATATAAATAATATATAAAATTATATAGCAATTATATTAACTATGCCATAATATATAACATGATGATTAATGATTAATATTAAATTATATATTAATTGGCATTAAATTATATGTAATAATTTTGTTTCTAGCTATTCATTTTAGGTGAAAAGTATATTTTCATTATCACAGTAATCATAATATGTAAAAATCAGCACAATGTGGACTGGAAAGATCTCAATGTGCTGGAGTGACCCCATAGTTTGATCCTCTGCACTACCTGGTCATCATCAGATATGGTCCCTGAGTACAGATCTGGTTTTTCTAACTTTGTCTGTGACATACATTTTTTCTCTGTTGCTATGTCTCTCTCTTTTTATTTATTTTATAATTTTTTAGATACTGTGGTTTTCAATATTGTTACTGAAGGGGTATCATGCATATCACTTTACCTTCTTTAGCATTCAGGTCTTGTCTGAGTGATCATTTCCAACTATCATTATCATAGTAGACTCTCCTCTGCCATAACTGCACTCCACCACTTTTGTCTCAAGCTTCCTACCATGGAATGGTCCTTCTGGCCATCATCTCTGTAGGCTCTGGATATTTTTACCCTACTATTTTTTTATTTTTCACAAATCAGTGCAATAATTATATGTCTATCCATCATCTATGACTTATTTCACTCTTTCTAATACTCTCCATATAACCATGCATAAGCAAATTTCATGACTTAATTTTATTAACATCTACAAAGTATTCCATTATGTATATGTACTAGAGCTTCTTTATCTGCTCATATGTTCTTGGGCACTTGAGTAGTTTCCAGATGGGAGGAACTGTTCACCCAATACTCTGAAAAAGATTAAAATCTAAGACATGTAAGGCATTTGCAGAACTTAACAAGAAAAAAAGTCCAACCCCAACAAAAAAATGGGAAGAAGATATTAACAGGTATTTTCTCAAAGAAGAAATACAAATTGTTAAAAGGCACATGAAAAACTGCTCCACATAATAATCATCAGAGTTACAATTCAAAACAACTGTATATTATCTAATGACCCTGAGATTGGTACACATCCAAAAGAACTAATGCTGGCATGAAGGTAGGGAGAAAGGAACTCTCATTCACTGTTGGTGGGAATGTAGACTGGTCTAGCCTTTTTTAAAAAAATATAAATATATATGGACATTCTTAAAAACTAGAAATTGAGCTTTTATATGACCTAGTAATACCACTTTTCAAAATATACCATAGGAACCCCAAACAGTGCAGAAAAGCCCTCTGCATTTCTATGTTCATCAGAGTTCTATACACAATAGTGACAAAACACATTTTAGAATATTATTTTTAAACTTTGTCATGTTCCTAGTTACAAGAAAAATATACCTATATGTTAAAAATTTAGAAGTGAATAGCAAACATTTGTTGAATGGCAGAATAAGTGAAAGAAAAATAATAATTTCTGAAGTAAATTATGACAATTTGTTTCAAGAACATCAATAGATAACAGGTCTTCAGACAAAATATTTTACATTTTAGACTAAAGATATTATATGAGATTCACTATGAGCTAAAATTTAAATTAGTTTTGTGAAATCCTTGCCACTTAGCCATCATTGTCCTCCTATTTATAAGTGAAGGAGCCCCTGAAATTGTAAAATTGTGTGAATGCTAAATAGGAAAACATATTTGACATTTTAAAATACTACATGGGATTATATTTCTCATATTGTTTAGAGAATGATTATATGGATAAATAATTCAAAACATTAGTGGTCAGGTATTAACTCACTTATATTGGTCAGAGGCAGTTCAACATAGTGGAAACAAAGGAAAAAAAGAAAGGATAGTAGTGCCTTGAGAAAATTGCATTTTACAGGATAGGGGACGAAAATAAACAAGAATGAATAAAGGAGTACATTTAGGAGGGCCAAGAGAAGTAACAATGACTATGTGATTGAGAATCTGATTGGTATTGGTTGAGGGAGATGAATAAAATATTCCAAATGTGATGGACCAAGATAGCCACCTGGCTGAGTTGAATGAATCTAAAGCAGAAATACTAAATAGGCTTATTTATTGATTAGTTAAAAAAGCTTCAGTATATTCTTTCAAAGAGACGATAATACTCTCAACTTTCTCTCAAAACGGGTAGTGGGAGTTCATTAAGAAAATGGGAGATCTAAAACACTCTAGATATATAGGCTGGCTCTGGTCCGCTGATGACTAAGCACATCAGGGGACATACTGGTTTAATCAGAGATGCTTGAACTGATCTTACTCAGCAGACTAGGGATCTCTGCGTGTTCCCTGGATAATAATCACTTGATTCAGGGTACAATAGAAGTAGAAAGTAAGTAAAGAAGCTGCTACTGGGAGTTAGGGGACAGACATGGTTTGGTGATTCAGATGGGAAACCTGGGCTAGGAGAGTTTCATGTTGAGGGAAAAGCAAGGAAGGATTGAGGATGTGTTTGGAGAGTTAGCTTAAAAGAAATAAACACAGCATTCTCAGGAGTCACATTGTGTCTAGTGAAGTTTAATGAGTAGGAGATATGTCACAATAAACTGTTTTTACAAACTTTCACATCAGTTGTTTTCATTGACACCATCACTCATATGCACATTAAGTTATTGTGTTTACAAGGAAAATGGGAAAGAGATATAAGCAGAATGATGCACAGGGTGAGAGACATAAAAAGGGGTGTGGGATGGGGTGGAAACAGAGACTATGTGAAAGTGCACACAACAAGTAAACTGTTGGCAGAATGATATTGAAGTGATTACAGTGGTTTGAAATTTCTCGAGATTACTGCAGTGATCCAGTTTTATCAAATGCCTTTGATTTGGAACATGGTTTGCAATAAGTCAAGAGTACAGTTCAGACACCCCATAAAAAGAGTAGAGAGAAAGATCACAGGGATTAGGATGTTTGTCTTGTTTGTAGCAGGTCCATTAGATCTTTGCACCATAAATGGACCCTCAGTACTTTTAGGTGTGACCAGTAAGCACAGAGCTTCTAGTGAGCCCAAAACACCACCAGGTATGGTCGCCAAACAAACAGAACTAGCTCATTCGGGACCGGAGAGATAGCACAGAGGTAAGGCGTTTGCCTTTCATGCAGAAGGTCATTGGTTCGAATTCCGGCATCCCATATGGTACCCCAAGCCTGCCAGAAGCTATTTCTGAGCATGGAGCCAGGAGTAACCCCTGAGCACTGCCAGGTGTGACCCAAAAACCAAACAAACAAACAAAAAAACTAGCACAATTCACTATAACTATATTTTGAGTGATGCTTGAAGTCTTCTACTGAAGATAATGGCAGTACAATTGAACTATTTGTAAATCATATTTTCAAACACCACTTGACCTTGGTAAGTCATAAATACAACATCAAACGAAGTCGCACAAAGCCAAGTAAGTGACAAGTGTTATTTGACCAAAGAAATCTTGAAAGCTTTAAAAGGGTCAAAATGAAATCAAATGTGACTAATCAAAAAATAAGAGTAAGATATAAAGAAGAATAGACAATTAGCTGCAGCAGACTCCAAAGAACACTGATTTACCTCTGATAGTCTTAAGGTTAATCCTTAATCATTTGATGTCAGGAAAATGACCAGTAATTATCCCAAACACCATAGCACTAGAGTTAAATGTCAATTTAATTAGCATTTTTATCTGACCACTTTGGACTTCTATTACTTTAGAATGAGATTTTGAAACAGTAGTAAATTCTCCTAAAGTTTAAAATGACTTTATGGGGATGGAGTGATAGTACAGCAGTTAGGGCATTTACCTTTCATGCAGTCTACTCCAGTTTGGTCCCAGCATCCCATAAGGTCCCTTGAGCTTGCCAAGAGTAACTTTTGAGTGCAGAGCCATGAGTAACCTCTGAACGCTACCAGGTGTGGCCCAAAGACCAAAACTAACATTTAAAATAAAAAATTCTATTCTTTCTGAATATTGGATTAATCAATTATTGGCATTTTGTTTTAGTTTACATTTTGTCTTCTAAGTGTATATTTTCTTTATAAGTAGTAATTTGTTTATAAAAAAAAACCTTACTATATTTTAACCCAGAACAGGGAAAATAAAATGATGTAGATTAAGTAATGTACAATGTTGTAATGTCCATCTGATGCAAACTAATCAAGTGTTTCCATATAATCCTTATCAAAATTCCATAGTACTTTCTCACAAAAATAGGAAGATTATAAAATATTCCTTGAACCACATAAATTTTAGACATATTTACACATTTTATACAAAACAATACAAATATTACACATTTCTTAAATTAAAAACAGCTAGAGACATTGTACTTTCTGATTTCAAACTTATAGAATTCAAAACAGCACTGTATTGATTACACACATACAAACACACACAAATACACACAGATATTTAGTGTCTGTGGCTAATCTTGGTCAATCCCTGGCACCTCAAATACTTCTCTGAGCCCTACCAGTAGTGATCCCTGAGGGAAGGACTAGGAGTAAGTAAAACAAAAATTATAAATATTATAAAATTAATTTTGTATTTTATGTGGGAACTGATAAACTAGTAAATGTTAAATGTTCTCAGCAAAATGTATAATTTTGTGAGCTTCTAACATTAACTATTTTAATTATATTTTGCAGTACATATATCACATAATTATACCATACAATATAAACATACAAATTCTCACATTAAATTCATAAGATTGGGTGGGGCAGAGATGGTGGGAAGTAGGATAAGTACTACCTCTTTTAATTGTTCTGCAACTCATATGTTTAAATGTCTCCTCTCCTGCACCTATGTTATAGAAACTGACAGATTTTTGCTTGATTTGTTTATAAAGAGTGAACTTCAAATCAAATTGCCACTTACCCTTCTTAATGATCATAGCATATTTTTCTATATGCAGAACTTCTCATGTTGAATTTTTTTGTTGTTGTTGTTGGTTTTTTTTTGGTTTTGGGGCCACACCCAGTGACGCTCAGGGGTTACTCCTGGCTATGTGCTCAGAAGTCGCTCCTGGCTTGGGGGACCATATGGGAAACCGGGGGATCGAACTGTGGTCCATCCTAGGCTAGCGCAGGCAAGGCAGGCACCTTACCTCCAGCGCCACCGCCCGGCCCCAGAACTTCTCATGTTTATTGTGTCTTACTATTCAAGCTTGTCTAGTCACTGATCAAAGGAACTGTCTTCCCTAAAAATTCAGTTTTAGAATGGAGTAAGAATAAATGAATCCACCATGCATGTTAAATAAACAAAATCATTTAATATCTCTAAAGATTTTTCATTGTACTAGTGCATGTGTATGCATATGACATATATCAAAATAATACATTAAGTTGTCTATCATATATCACCAACTACTAAGATTTCAAAAAATAAAATGTTTCAAGTATTGGGAAATATAACTTGGAATCACTAAAATGTTTCAAGTATTGGGAAATATAACTTGGAATCACTTTAGTTCTATTTTAGGTAAATTTTAAGGGCTGTCTTCAGACAGGCACAGTGCCAAAATCTCTAATTGGACCTATCCTCTAAAGTGGGCTTTAAGGAAGATTGTTATTGTAAATTGAGTCCCATCCAGTTCTTCTCTATGTACTAAACCCCAGTCCTTTCAATGGCTCTCTATAATAAACTCAAGCTATTACTTTTCAGAATTATTCTCAATGAAACAACTTATGTGCAATTTACCCTACTGATCTCTCATTTCACTCAACACTATGCTCAGCTCAATGGTTCTTACTATACATTGCCAGGTTATGCTGCATGCATATTGCCGATTCTAAAGATGCATTGCGTAATAAGACAATGATACAGTCTCATATTTCATTTTTGAATAATCCACATCTCAGTACAGGATGAATTATTTATCTTTATAATTTTGTGTGATTCTTTCTACTATTTACTAAATGTAAATGTGTTATTCCACTAAGAAAAGCTATCATAATATTTTTTAAACATCAACATGAACTATGCTGAACTAATTGAAGTAACCTTAACAACACCATGTAGGTTATCTTGGAATATGATAATTTTTTAAAAATTTATTTAAGGCATAGACATGTGTGTGTTATTGCAGACAAGTGGTTCTTTATCACCTATAAAATGTGCATAAATCATGTTTTGACATCTGTTTCCTTCCACAGTCTATGTGATGCAGAAGTAGATAGGGCAAAAGTCAGATGACAGGCAACTGGAGCATCAGAGTTCTAAAAGGAAACAAGTTACTTTTTGAATACTAATTAACACATAAAATATAAGGTTGTGTGCCATAAACAAGTCAATAATAGGAAATATTTTCCATAGGATCTTCTGCAGTAAAATGCATTTATATATAAACTATAAAAGCACAATTTCAAGATCTGTGTATAAATGTTTAATTGTGTTAAGTGTAAAACCAATGACTTAACTTCAAAAGTAAATATGGAGTATTAATATTTATAGCTTAAAATGCCACTATAAATGCAAGCAGTGGACCATTGAGCTATAAATATATCAGTTCACTTCAGATTAGATTCATCTCAAATAATATCATCTCAAAGAATGCTTTTAAGTAAGCAGAATTTAAAAGCAGACAATCTGAATGTTCCAACATTTGTAAATAGAGCATCATCGACAGTAGTCAAATAATTAAAAAATCTTAATATGAATAACATGACTCTTCATATTTAAAACATAAAATTTAAGAATAAGCTTTACTTTCTTCCAAGGCAAAAACTTGTATAAATTTTAATATAGGACAGCTCATTTTGACTCATTATCAAGAAGATATCCTTAATATTTATTTATTTGAAAATAAAATGACTGCTTTACAAATAATTAACTTATTTAACTGACTTCTGAGGCAAAAAAATTACAGGTAAAAATACTCTACATAATGTTCTACATTTTATCTCATTTTAATACTCTGTAAAGCATGAGTAAGAAACTAATAAGTATGTCATTAATTCCTTTCTACTCTTTAAACCACTTTCAGTCATGTTTTAGTTGATATAGTAATTATTCTGATTTTAAATTAGCGTAACAATTTTGGTTGTTTTCCTTTCCAATGGAGATATTTCTCTGAGATTGGAACAGTTACAGAGGACAGAGTGGAACCATTTTAGTTAGTCCTTAGTACAAAAAAGGCTTATCAGATCTCTGAACTCTCCTTGGAACTATAGGAGAGGGCTACAGAAAATGTGTTGATCCTAGTCATGAAAATCTCCCTTTTCTTCAATATTTCCAGGACTTCATGATTCTGGGTTTCATATTCTAATTAAAAAATTAATTTCTTCTTATTTTTATGTGTTCAACTTAAATACTGTGGTTACAAGATTGTTCATAATACAGTTTTCTTTTCTTTTTTTTCTTTATTTAAACATTTTGATTACATATATGATTGTGATTAGGTTTCGGTCATGTAAAGAACACCCCCTTCACTAGTGCAACATTCCTACCATCAATGTCACAAGTGTCCCTCCCTCCCACTCCACACCCACCTGTACTCCAGACAGGCTTTCCAGTTCCCTCATTCAATCACGTGATTATAGTAGTTCTCTACGTAGTTATTTCTATAACTGCACTCACCACTCTTTGTTGTGAGCTTCATGAAGTGAGCTGGTAGTTCTAGCCCTCCTCTCACTGTCTCTGAGGATTGTTGCAAAAATGACTTTTATTTTCTTTAAAAGCCATAGATGAGTGAGACTATTCTGTGTGTCTCTCTCTCCTTCTGACTTATTTCACTCAGCATGGTAGATTCCACGTACATCCATGTATAGGAAAACTTTATGACTTCATCTCTCCTGACAGCTGCATAATATTCCATTGTATATATGTACCACAGTTTCTTTAGCCAGTCGTCTGTTGAAGGGCATCTTGGTTGTTTCCAGAGCCTGGCTATTGTGAATAGTGCTGCAATAAATATAGGTGTAAGGAAGGGGTTTTTATATTGAATTTTTGTGTTCTTAGGGTCTATCCCTAGGAGTGGAATAGCTGGGTCGAATGGGAGCTCAATTTCCAGATTTTGGAGTTTTTATTTTCACAGATAAAGTTGTACATGATCGAGTTACAAACATATAATGTACAACCTTCACCAGTGAACATGTTCTGCCACCAATATCCCAGTTTCCTTTTCACTCTCCCTGATGCACTCTTCTTTCTTCCCTCCACACTCCTCTGCCTCTGCCTGCAGGTATTTTACCTCTCTCTCTCTCTCTCTCTCTCTCTCTCTCTCTCTCTCTCTCTCTCTCTCGTACTGTGGTGGAACTCCTGTTAATGAATGAGTGCCATGCATGTTACTTTATCAGCTCCCAGTTCTTTTATTATTTACCATACTGCCTTTTGTTTTTCTCATATCTCACAGATATATGAGTCTATTCTTTTTTTTATTAATATCCTTATTTGTCTTTTTTTTTTTGGATTTTGGGCCACACCCAGTGACGCTCAGGGGTTACTCCTGGATCTGCGCTCCGAAGTCGCCCCTGACCTGGGGGACCATATGGGGCACGGGGGATCGAACCGCAGTCCATCCAAGGCTAGCGCGGGAAGGCAGGCACTTTACCTCCAACGCCACCACCTGGTCCCTAATATCCTTGTTTAAACACCTGATTGTAGTTGGGTTTCAGTCATGTAAAGAACACCCCATTCACCTCTGTTTGCTAAAAATTCCACAGATGTTGATAAGGCATCAGATATTTGAAAAAAAAAGTCTCTCTTTGCATTAAAGAACAACAGTGTAGAAGATCATCACAACTCAACCTTCCATAGGTAATAAGGTTATAAAAGCAATACAATTTTAGTACATTTTAAATATTTATATGTTAAAGTATCAAAAGCTATTCACAATGAATATATTTAGCTACTTTACATTTTATAAGTATCTATAATTTAAGAAATGTGTGAGATTTCTTACTTTTTCTTCATTAACATTGGCACCCATATTACTTCAAAAATATTTGCATGCACATAAAGAAAATACCAAATAGAATAGAATCTAGCACCCCTTTAAATTAATTTTTTAAATAGAAAAATATAGCAAAGTGTGAACGACACTTATATATTGCACATGTATGACCTAGAATCAACCCTTGGTAACACATATGGTCTCTAATCCTGTGAAGAAATGACCCTTGAGCATAGAAAAGGATTAAGTGCTGAGCATCACCAGTTATGCTACTTTACTGCCAGAGTAAAACATATATTTTCTATCCCCTCATTTCCTCCTCACCTTCTCCTTCTCCTTCTACACCCCTCAATCTCTCCTTCTCCTCTTCTCTTCTCTTTCTTTCTTTCTTTCTTTCTTTCTTTCTTTCTTTCTTTCTTTCTTTCTTTCTTTCTTTCTTTCTTTCTTTCTTTCTTTTCTTTCTTCCTTTCTTTCTTTCTTCCTTTTTTCTTCTTTCTTTCTTTCTTTCTTTCTTTCTTTCTTTTTCTTTCTCAGAATCAGTATCTTAATTCAATCATTTTATAGTATTAAAGTATTACTGGCCCTAGTTCTAATCTAACATTAAAAAAAAAACCCTGACAACTCAGTTAACTCTTATAGACTTGATTTTTGGGATATGCATTTGACTATCTATGATTTGGACTCATTCAAAAATCTATGCCCTCTGATTTTATCATCTATGACTTAGCTGAAGCCATCCATACACTACAAAGGCACTGAGGGGAGAGTAAATGAACATGCAGGGAGTCTATAGTTATTCCCATGACAGTATACTTCAAAGGTGGAGAAAACTTGTAGCTTTTAGGGCAAAGGAATCCCTCTCTAATGTCCCCAATATTTCCTGTGCCTATGCAGGAAGGAAAAAAAAACAGCACAAAATAATCTTTATTTATTTATTTATCTATTTATTTATATTTCTGATTTCATTGTTTGGGTTTGGATATTGAAGTTGTTGTCTCCATTTTTTTCCTTTTTCTTTTTTGAGCTCTGTTATGTCTTCATTTCTGGACCGTGTTTATTATGTGGTGCTTGTCTTTATTGCTATAGTGCTCACTGGATTTTTTTTTTTATGTGAGATCTCCATTTGTATGGTTGTGGTGTTTCACGTCCTTTTTCCCTTTTCTTTCTCAAACTGAGGTTGAGAACCTCTAAAAGCAACTCCGCCCATTTTCGGCTTATTTGATTTTTACCCCATTTTATTGCTCTTCTTTTCTTTAAACAAAACCACATAACTTGAACTATCTAGTACTGCTTCTCAAATAGAAGGGGAAAGAGCGGAGGGTATCAAGTATGATCACTAAGGAGTAAGCTAGACACACTTATTCTAGCAGCCCCCGGGCGGGGGGGCAGGGGTGAAGGTGGGGATATGGGATGCAAGATGGGAATGGGGGTTGAGGGAGGACAACTTTGATGATGGGAATTCCCCTGACACATTGTTAATATGTACCTAAAATATTACTGTGAAAGATATGTAAGCCACTTTGGTCAAAATAAAAATCATTTCAAAAACACCTATGTCCTGATTCAGAAGTAGAAAGATGAACAAAGGGAAAGTGATATCATTGACCAATTCAATATTTCCTGTGCAGATACATACTAGAGTTTGGCTTCTAGGCTGGTTTCTATTTCAACTCAAATGATAAGTATTTTCTGATCACAATTTACTTAAATATTAAGTTTCTCAGAATTATATTTTAATTAAGAAGTATTTTTTAAATTTATTTAAATTTTTATTGTGACTGAAGTTCATTACACAGAATTATTTACGGTACATAGTGACAATGAATGAGGGGCATTCACACCACCAGTGCTGTCCTCCCTCCACTCCTGTTCCCAGCATGTCTCCCATATCTCCCTCCTTTGCTTTCCCGCACTCCCCCCCACCCCCGAATACTAGTGTAACTGGTCTCCACTTAGCCACTTGTTGTAGGTCGGGTATCTATTCTGTTTGGTGTTCCACTCTGATCATTTTTTATTCACACTGCATGGTCATATGACTGGCCCTGGTAACATCCTTTTCTCCCCTCAATTTATGAGTCTGAATGCTTCAAGTTGTGCTATTCTATTTGAGATAAAAAGGTTAAGGA
>PVKC010041616.1:0-12033 GCA_004027635.1 Crocidura indochinensis
TCTACTATATCTCAAATTATAGAAAATTGCAAACATGTTCTTTTCTTGTTTATTTTTCTCAATTTTATTTTAATAAAATTACAAAAGGGCTTCGCACTCACCACAAAGTTTCTATCTTGCTCTCTATTCCAGTCTATTGAACATTCTCCCTTCTCACCTTTCTGACTTTGATAACCTCTGTCTGCTTTCAGAGACTTTGCTTTCCTTAGTGACCAATACTTTTTATTTAAATGTATCTTTTAGATCTTTGATCAAGAAATTCATTTAGGAACTTGGTATCAAGGAAATGAAGGAAACCATTTTAAAGATTTATGCATATTTTCATTTCAGCATACTTTTGAGTAATGAAAAATAGGATCAAGTCTGAGCATTCCTTAGTAAAAAATGGTAAAATAAATGAGAGATTATGATTTATTGGGAAGATATAAATTCTGGGGCAAGGTATTATTTTTTTTCACAAGACAAAAGATCTTATACTACTGCTATATAATAGAAACTAAAATCAGAATTAATTTTTAGTCTGAATAATAGGACATTTTCATGTTTTTATACATTTTAGTGGAGTCTTAGGTATATTTAAAGAAACAAAATATCTCCATAATAAATGCAAATTTGGAGCTGGAGTAACAGTACAGTGAGTAGGTAATTTGTCTTTCATGCCACTAACTGGAGTTCAATCTCCAAAACCACATACAGTTCTCCCAGCTTAACACGAGTGATTCCCTAAGTGGAGAAAGGTGGAGGTCTTGAGCATTGCTGATTGTGACCACTCCCCACTCCACACACAACACACACACACACACACACAAAATTACAATAATAAAAATGCTTCCATTGCAAAATATTATGGTCTTGAGAATAAAACAGGAGGCTCATGTATTAAGTCTTACTATATTTTAGTCATAATTTTATATATATATATATACATATATATATATATATATACATATATATATATATATATATATATTGGTTTTTGGGTCACACCCGGCAGTGCTCAGGGGTTACTCCTGGCTCCATGCTCAGAAATTGCTCCTGGCAGGCACAGGGGACCATATGGGGCACCGGGATTTGAACCGATGATCTTTTGCATGAAAGGCAAAAGCCTTACCTCCATGCTATCTCCCCAGTCATAATTATATTTTGATATCCATTACTTACATAGATTTTAAATGTTTTAAGGAAAGAGATTGTGTATTACTAATTGATTTCTCCAAGTTTCTGAAGAGTAAACTATAGTAACTCATGTTAAATAGTTTTGAATGATGTGTAACTTTGTGGGTCCCTCTCTAAAGTTAACTTTCCTCATGTACAGAACAGTCCAGGTTTCTTCCCATTTGGCCTCCTGGGGATCATGGAAAGGCAGAAATCGCTTAATGGCTATTGCCTTTAAAACACATCAGGCATGCAAAGAAGCTTCAGGATTTATTCCAAAGGGCCCAGTTACAGCACTTAATGAAGTTTATAACCAAGATTTATGTACAGGAAAGTTTCCAGGTACAATCTGGAAGGAGACAGAATGCTCTTGCTACTTTCAACATCACTTTCAGATTTCTTCCACTCCACTTCCCACCCCACCCTGCAACTGCCCTGCCTTTTGTGTCCAATTATTATCTCCATCTTTTATCAATTGCAAGTTCATCTAAAGATGTACTCATGTTGGTTCTGCTCCCAGTGGGATTTTGTTGTAAGAAGAAATTATTAACCTGGGTCAATTACTCATCTCAGCATTTTCCAGTTTGGTCCTCCCTCCTATGTCACTTAACTCTGCCAGGATCAAGCTACCTTTGTTGGAAGAAGAAAATGCTTTGTAGGGTGTACTTCCTACTCAGATCTCTGCTCTGACTGTGATGGTGAAAAAATCACAATCCTATTTCAAAAACATTCAGCTCCTTTCTGAGAAAAGGACCAAGACTTATCTTTCTATTACATTTGCATTTGGGAAAAAAGCAATAATCTATAATTTTCTAGTATGTTTCCATAATTTTAGTTAAATTGCAGCATTAGGCACTAAGAGTAATAGTAGGCATGTATATTTATTTTTTAGCCCATTTAAGTAGCTGCATTTCAAGGAATTTGTGAAGGAGAAAGTCTAGTTCAATAGACAGATATTAATATATTTTTACAAATGTTGCTACTATTTTATGTTTTATGTAAATTATATAAATGTATTTTAGAAATATTAAATTTATTAGAAGTGCAAAATTTTTTAATCATTCAATTTTATCTCTATTTTTCTATTTTAGTCTCTAATATATATGTAGTCTAACATAATTTCTGCTATGTATGACATTTAACATGTTTCTAATACTTTCTATATACATTATATATTATATATGCATATTACATATACATTATATAGTATATATAACCAATTATAATGTTAGAAAATTGGAAAAGTAGAAAAGCAGTTTAATTGGGACAAAGTTACAAGACAAACCAAGTCACATGCCTCAGGGAATACGGGATACTAGTGTTCAGAAAAACATGCAAATAATTGGGTTAGGAATCTTTTGAACAATAAGACCAAAATGAAGGTAAATTAGTTTTTTATATTGACCTAATGCAATAATAATGAGTCCAAATTGTGAACAAAGAAGAAATTGTGTCTTCCCTTGAGTCTTCAAAGACCAAACCCAACTTTGACACCTATCTCAACTCAGACTTTAAATCTAATTTATTATTCTTTCTTCATTGTTGTGTACCTTGGTATGCAATACTGTCAAAAATGGTAAGTTCTATATTATTTAAAAATTACACCCACTATTAGAGAATATTGGTCCACCAATGTCTTCAGAACCCTTCTCTCTACCCTACCCAACCCTTTTGGCAAATATGCAGTTCTATAGGTGTCTCTTCATGTCTGTTACAATTAATTGACCATTGTTATTTCCTGACTATCCTTCTTATCTATATAATTTATATGAAAGCACTTGTGCTATTTCTGTCTCTTTCCCTCTGGTTAATTTCACTCAGTGTATTTTCTAGATATACTATGTTGTATCATATTTTATATTTTATTGTAGCTGTGTAGGATTTCATTGTGTGTTTATATACATGTTTTATATGTATATAAAAGTTATATATATGTGAATATATATAAAGTTCTTGACATATTCATTTGTTATGGGATACTAGGTTTCTTTCCAAACATTGGCTGTCATGAAAAGCACTGTTATAAAGATTTAAGTGCAAATATCTTTTAAAAATCACTTTCGGGGTTTTGGGGGTACATGTTAAGAATTGAAAATGCTAGTTCATATGAAAACTCTCTTTCTAATTTAGGGGTTGGATCAGTTGAATAGAGTTACTTTTGTACCAATCATTTTTTGGTGGATGAAGGTTTCTGTTTCACCAAATTCTCAACAGCATTAGTTATTTCTTTTTTTTACCTTTAAAATTTGTGTTTCTATGATGGTGAGTGATAAAGAAGACTTTTCATATCCTTTATAACCATTGTATATACTTTATACTGACATTGTATATATTTTATGGTTGAGTTTTGCGAATGCTTTACATATCTTGTATGGTTGACTCTTAGCTTATTTGCCCTTTGCTTATTCTATGTTCAATATTTCCATCACAAAATCAACTACTGTCTTGTGTTTGTTGTTGTAGAACACTCCTATCCATCTTACACTTGTTAATCCTCAGTCTATCTCATGAGCCATAAATATCCTGTTAAAAAGCTTTGTTCTATTATTGTTGAACTTCACTTAAAGCACTAGTCTCTAAGACCTTCCTTTATATTACTCTGATGTTTTTTATACCAGATGCTAGCCCACATATGCATCTTTAGCCAAATTAGACATGTATTACTATATGAGTATAGTGCAACATTGTTATTTTAGTCCTTCAAAACATATGCATGAATTTTGAGCTCCATCAACCCAATCAAAATATTGCTTAGATCTCTCCTGCTCACTATGACCTTTTGGTATAACCTATCAAAAATGGTAATAACTTTCTTAATTCTCACTTTACTATCTTTATTCATTTTACTTTATGATATCACTTTCTAAGTACAACATCATCCATTTTATTTTAGTACTGCACACCTAGGATTTAGATAAAGTGATTGCAGGAATTTTTACTTTTGAATTTGTTATAGTATTCCCAATGTTTAATATAATGCCTTATTTTGCATTAGGTCTCCAGTAAATATTTGTTGCATTGAATAATTGTTTGTTTTGAAGTTAGTAAGGGAAATTTGACTAACGTGGTAAAAATTAGTTCCACAAAATGATAATTCAATAGAGTTCTGGTTAAAAACTTGCATTAAAATAGTAGCGATGTGTTATACAATAAATTAAATCAAAATAAGATCTTGAGATCTGGAGCTGGAGAGATAATACTGAAATAAAGGTGCTTGCCTTGCATATGTTTCTATTGGCAGACAGTATAGTTGTTCAAATATCCTATACCACATATATTCCCCTGAGAATTACCAAGGGCTACTCCTACACACCTAAACTATCCCTAAACTATACACACACTGCATGGTGTGCCCTCTCCCAAAGAAAAGAAGAAGGAAAGATCCTACAATAAATTTCTCCAGATAATGTATTACTAGAAAAGAAAGTTTGACTGTTCTTTTATAGGTTTCATAGAATGTAGATGAATTAATAAAATGTTCTAAAAGTCTTCTGGTAGGAACAGAGGCAGTACAGCAAGTAGGGTACTTGTCTCGCACACAACTGACCTGACTTTGATCCCCGGCATTCCATGTGGTCTCCTGATCACTGCCAAGTGTGATCTCTGAAGCCAGAATCAGAAAAAAAGGACATGAGCATCACTACTTGCAGACCCAGAGCCAAACAAATAACTTAAAAATATTTTAGATTGGTTCTTTACCAGAGGTTGCCACCCAATAATATTATTCATTGCCTACTTCTGACTCTTTGCTCAGGAGTTAATACCAGAGATCCACCTGGGTTCAATAAATGCTTATACTTCATATCATCATCTGGTCTGCCTTTTTAAACTTTAAAATAAAGTATTAAAATTTGCACAACATGATCTAATAAATGCACAGGCAAATATTTGCAGGTGCTCATAAAAAGTATCTAATGCTAATTATACGTTTTGTACCTTTTGAAAAGTTACTCATGCGTAAAACAGAAATATAGAACACATTATTTATAGACTCAGAATGATTCACAATGTACAGTTTACAAATTAATTAGCTTTCTCTTAATCGTTTCAATTAAAAAAGTGTTAAAGCATTATATTATTGCTTACTTCAGTGTTCAAATGCTGGTTAATTGGAAAATATTGTTAGAGGGTAATATTAACATGCCACTCAGAAACATCAGGGAAACAGAGCAGTTAAGGTGGGGTGCAACTCCAGCTCTCTTAAATCCATTTGAATTAAAGCAATATTGCAAAAGCACATAACCATACTCTAAGGAATATGAACAGAGAAGTTTCTACATTTGACTGATTCTTGTATGTTCAAGTATATATATAAGTATATATATAAGGGTGTATATACACCCTTGGTAGCATCCATTTTAGTCATAATAGCATACAATAGGTGAAGAAGATTGTATACAGGTTTGTATTTAAACCATTGAGATCTACAAAGTTATGCATAGTTGGAATTTAGAAATACAATGTTTCAGGACCATCACCTGTGTCAATCTCCTTCCATCAATGTTTTCAAAGTTCATTTATTCTACAAAATAGAGACAAAACAAAAGAAGTTTGTGGGGATTGGTGGCAAGAGATATATACAGATATTTCTAACTGGTAAATCCTGAGCCTTACATCTCAAATGCTTCCCTCTTTTTAGTTCTTAATATCAATAAGGTTTTTATAATGTTTTATTTTGGTTGCTGAGTTTAGCTTACAAATCTTTATTCTGCCACCTCATGATAAGATTAGAGTAAGATTTTAAATCAATTCTAGTGAGATATTCAAGAAGAAAAATGTAGCAGAGAATTGAAAGCGTTTCCAAAGAATTGTTCTCACTGTTTCAGAGGCAGATTTACTGGAGGTAAGTTTCTAAGAGAGGGATAAAAAGCGTTCTCATGTTCTAAGCCCATTGTGGAGAGCAAGGCATGCTTTCTTGATTCACTTTTTTAAACTGACCTCTGTACTAGAATTTGGCTCATGAAAATTGAGACCCAAAATAAAACGGTATGACAAGTGTGTAGTTCTGAGATCAAATGATGTCACTAAAACTATTTTTTGAATTACATAAGATTAGGGCTAGAGTTAGGAAAAAAAGAACAATGTATGCACAATAACAATGGCATCCTGATGTGATAAATTAAGTGTAGAGTGGAAATTCACCTAAGAATAGAAAGACATTGCAAGAGCAATGCAAAGAAATGGAGAATCATTTATACCAATGTGAGTCCAAATACAATACAGATTAGATGAGAGTCAGTTTATTTTAGCACATGTCAATTTTGATTGTTAAAATATTTATTTCAGTTTTATGCAACTGAACAGTTTGAGCCCTTAAAAGGGATTTAGAAATATGATTTAGTATTATTTTGGGGGTTTCTATCAGCCCCCTTATTGTCAATTAAAATGATAGTTTTTTTGAATAGTTAATTTTAGAGATGAAATATCTGATGTGGACAATTTATAGAAAATCACAAAGAAAATATCATGAGTTTATAACTTTAGAAATAGAAACTATTATTTGGCTTGCTAAACTTTCTTTTTTTTTCAGTGTGTGATCATGTAAATCCAGCAACAGCAACTTTTATTTTTCATGGTCACCATTAAAATTAAACACAGAAAAATTTTTCAAAAATGGTCAAAATGATCTGTTCCATAGTCACATAATATTATAACTAAAGAAGAAATGAAAAGGAATTAGAAGTAAAAAAAATGAAGACTTCCTCCCCCAAAATAGTACTTTGAGTGTGCTTCATGGCCACACTAAAATATGGTACATATATACCTTTGAGAACAAAGAGGAAAAGGATGTAACGTCAGAAATTAGGAAGAGAAAGGAAATATATGTGAGTGACCATTGGAGTGGAAGCTGACTAGGAAAGATGTAGCTAGAGTTCCAGACTCAGGAGTTAGTGCAGCACTCTCTCCCCCAATACTGACCTTAACTTTTCACTCCAGCAGTCATACATTAAAATCTAGGATGACACCTTTCTATCCAAAAGCCAAATTTCTCTACCCTAGAATATTTGTCTCTATTCTCAGGTAGCAGATTTGTATGCTATATCTCTCAGTAGCTGACTTCATGGGATAATAGTCAGGTACTAAACAGGAGAGGCAGCAGATCTTCCCACTTTAGAAACAGGCATCAGATACCTCAACATCAAGCTCTTTTTAGAGAACCATCTTAGATCCCTCTGCTGCCTTAACAAATTCCTATTTGTCTTTGTATAACAATACACGTTTATTTTATTACATTTTGTAGATTTATATATTCAAAATAGGGTTTCAGTGCATTAAAACCAGGGTGTCAACAAAATTGTGTTCTTCTAGAAATTTGAAAGGGAATAGATCTTATGGTTTCCCAATAATCAGAGGCCACACATTTAATAAAACTTGGTAGTTATAGCCTACTGAGGGTCTAGAGGCAGAACTTATGCTGAGTAGGCTATGAATGAATGCATGGAAGGCATTCACAAAATGTATGAAAACATCTGAAGGGAGTGAATCCCAATAGTTCCCAATCATATACATCACTGAGTTGTCTTATTTTATTGATGATCTAGCAGAACTTGGCTGCCTTGTTTATCAAATTGATGCCAGATATAGTGGCATTACAAGTATGTGCTCCATCAGCCGCAGGTCAATTCAGCAGAGTGGGAAATAGTTGAGTGAGAGACATTGCGGGTAGGAGAGATATTAGAATACAGGTTTATACTGGATACTGTAGAGAACAAAATGTCCATTTTGCACTCTGAATTCATGTCCATTTTGGTGTACTCTAGCCAGGATTGAATATGTTAGATAAAATATGAACATTTTCTTTATTCACAAAACCCTTTTGCCTCCTTTCACTTCCACCCATCTTATTTTTTTAACATTTTTATATTTAGTTAAAAATTTCTTGGCTCAGTTTCTTCTTCCTGCGTCTAGAGATCCAACAAGAACTGGCCTGACTCTATCATGTCACCTATCTCTGACATTAATTGACTGCATCCTTCTTTTGAAAAAAAAATTGGGTTTATTTTTAATCCCATCTAGAGTCATTCTTCTTAAACTTGTCTCATTTGCAATCCCTTTTTACCAAAAGAAATGTGTACTTGACCATTGGAATATAAAATATGTACACAACTCTAATATTTACCAATGATAAATCACAAGTCTATTTTAAAAGTTTGTAACCCTTTATTTAGTAATTCTACTCTTTCTGGAGTTGACCCACAGTTAAAGTAGCTAAGCTATAGAAAATCTGGAATAAGCATCAAAATTGATACAAAATTGCCAATTTAAAGGATATGTGCATCTCCTTGTGTAGATAAAAGAACTGATATTCGTGAAAAATAAATCAATAAGTAAAATTCTCAGATTATGAAACAACATACTGGTTATTTAAAGGAGATGGGGCAGAGTGAAAAAGATAATTATATGGGGATAAATAAAACTAGAATTTTTTTTTTTTTTTGGTTTTTGGCCTACACCCAGTGATGCTCAGGGGTTACTCATGGCTATGCACTCAGAAATTGCTTCTGGCTTGGGGGACCATATGGGATGCCAAGGGATTGAACTGCAGCCTGTCCTAGGTCAGCTGCATGCAAGGCAAATGCACCATCTCTCTGGTCCCAAAGATTTTTAATAGGGAGCATAAGATGGAATATATATAGATATTCATTTATAATGCTATACTTATGCTATACTACTAAAACCTTTATTATCACCTTATGTTACTTCAATAGGAAGAAGAAATAAGAGAGTTAATTTATGGAAAAGGATGACTTTCAGTAGCAGAATCTTTATCTTGCATGTGTGAAACTCTGAACAGAAAAGATAGAAAGATAACTACATAATCACATCTACAATGTCCTTTTGTCAGATAAATTAGCATATACATAGGCCTCAGAGATCAGGAGATAAATACATTGTGGGAGACATTGTTATTCTAAAACATGACATTGTAGTCTCAAAGGATTTTGGAGAATACACACAAAAATTTTATTTCCCACCATACTAAATAATCTGAAATTATATATTATATGACTAATAATCATAAAGCTTCACAGGGGCTAGAGACAGGCCACATATGTCTGTGTTTAGGGATCACGTCAGGCTGTACTCAAAGGAACATATGTGAATCTGGTGATTGAACCAGAATTAGCCAACTGCAAGTGAATTAATTCCTGTACACTCTCATGCATGAGAAATCAAATTTCAGAAGGACACTTAGATTAACAGTTTCTCAGGTGGTAGGATCTCTCTTCTTCCTCAAGTAAAGATTTCTCAATACTATTTTAATTCATGAATTTTTAATTAAAATTTTATCCAATTTCTTAAAGTTTATTAAAATTAAAAAAATAATTAAAAGGGCCAGAGAGGTGGTACAGCAGTAGCATGTTTGCCTTGCATACGACAGACCCAGAACAAACCTGGGTTCAATTCCTGGCATCCCCTATGTCCCCCAATCCAGGAACGATTTCTGAGTGCATAGCCAGGAATAAATCCTGAGCATCACGAGGTGTGGCCCCCCAAAATTAATTAAAAATTACATTTTATTGCTAAGCCACATCCTTGTTCCTGGATTTGCACTTATGAATCATTCTTAGTGGGGTTCAGAGAGCCATATAGAGTGTCAAGTGACCAAATATGGCAATGCAATATTAGCCATGTAAAGGCAAGCTCCCTATCCGCTGCACTATCTCTCCAGTTCTTCACTCACACTTCTAAGTTTTTTTTTCTCTCATTTTCCTGCTCCTTACCCTAAAAATTCAGTGTTATATTTTGAAGTAAGATTGTTGAAGTATGAGGAGGCAAAGTGTAAACAATTCACTAATTTTTTTAATCTGGAAACTGGAGCTTTGTTTTATATGTTTACTTCTATTTATAGTTTTAAAATCCAGCACTCTAAAATAACAGATTCTACAGAAAAAAAAACATTTTATAGTTCTAAGTACAAGAAAAAAATCAAATAAAGCAAATGTTAGGTTACTAATTTCCAAAATCATTCATAGCAAAATGATTTTATTTAGTATCTTTGTTCTTTTTGTGTATGGAGGAAAATCTTTCATTTTGTTCATTAGGTGAGTGGTCTCCAAAGCTGATCTAAACGCAGGCTTAATTAGCTCATATTTAATTTTTCTGGAGGACACACTTTTAATGTCAACCTTTTCATCATCCACTACCAAGAAAGTGTTGCATATTCTTACTGTTTTCCAAATTTATCAAGAGCATTTGATACCAAGAATTGTAACCTTTTTCCAAGATTTTAATAGTTGTTGTTATTTTAGATAATTCTATTCCACTTTCTTCTTGTAAAGTTTTATTCATACCCTTAAGTAGTCTGTAAAGGCCCATGCACAGAATACTTCTGAGCTGATCTGAAGAAAAGAAAAGAGTTGACCATTATATTTTAATGGGAACTTTTGGCAGACATTAAAACAACAAATAGGAAACAATGTACCAAAGGAAATTCCTCTTCTATCAATACTTTCTGGCATGGCATTTTTCTTTTAATATAGCTTTACAAATTCAAGCAGAGATTCAAATGCATATCTTTAATGTAGCTATTATTTCATCAAAGGAAAAATAACATTTTATGTGGCAAATATGAGAATGAGACAGGAGATAACAAAAGCCAACTTTCAAAGCACATGAAACACATTCCAAGTAAATGAAAAATGTCTACATGAAGGAAGATACAAGATAGTAAGAACACAGATAAAACTGAAAATGGTTAGGTAAAGTGCAGACAATTGTACAGAGATATGGTTGGGTGGGAAGGCTCAAAGCTGCCAACTTAAACATACAACTTAAATTCTTAAAAGACCTGATTTAATTGTGTTATTCTTTTAATAACAATCAAGCAAAAATATATTCATAAATTATTTATAAAGAGACAAGAATTACTTATGATGGGTCTGGAGAGATAGAATAATGGGTGAGACGCCTGTCTTGTATCTAATTTGGGTTCAATTCCCAAGCATCCCATATGATCTTTCTACCACAAGCACTCTTGAGCTAGGAGTAATGCTTAAGTATTGCAGGATGAGGCCACAATAATACCAACAACAAAATGAATTTCAGTGTGACCAAGTTACTAGAGAAACATATTTTTAATGAAATCAGTGTAGAGATTTCTTAATATCCTAGTGTGTGCCTTGCTTTACAAATTATTTTATAACAGGAAACTTTTCTTGGGGGCTAATGATTATCAAATCTCAGTGGACCACAGTTCCACAGCCATGCCTTAGAAAATGTTGTTCAAAGAGGTACCCAGATTCCTGGCAAGGTTTTTTCATCTAATTCATAATGTGACTTTGGCAAATATGTTCTTTACTTTGGATTTTTTTCCCCTTGAACTTGAAAATTAAGAAGGGCAAGAAAAATTAAATTGTCTCTGTCATTCCTTCTAGCATTTATTTTTTCTTTCTAGTACTCTATGGAAAATAGCCTATAATCAGTCTGTCTGGAATATAGATATCAAGCTTCAGGTAAAGTTTCACTCATGAGAATTAAATAAGTGACAAGTTACATATTTAAGGAAAAAAGATATAATCAGCTCAAATACTGGCTCAGTAGCACATTGCTTGAAGGGATGATTTCTAACAAGCTCATAATTTTAAAGGCTAGAATTCATTTTGTCTCAACCCTAAGTTAGTACCAGAACTTGGAGTATATAGTTCAATGCTTTCAAAGTATTGTATTTTATTCATGTATTTTAGTATGTGCTCACCAAATCAATTACACTTTTTAATGAAAGTGAAAACCTCTCCAGTAGAACAACTTTGGCCTAACTAATAAAGATAAAGGAATGTGTAGTTGTTACAAACGATCTTCCAGAGGATGTCAAAGTAGCATTGAAAATAATGTTGCTAAATAACTTTGTTTTTCTTTTTTAAATTATGTTTAAAT
>PVKC010041617.1:0-12159 GCA_004027635.1 Crocidura indochinensis
TCAGCCTGTGTGATAAACATGCCCAGGCGTCAGGCTCTGTCCAATCATCCTCTGTTTCCTGGGCCCTTCCAAGTTGTGCTCTTGAATAATTTCTTTCGTTTTCTTTTAGTTATTTGATTGCGTATATAAAAATGAAACAGATATTTGTGTTGATATTTTTAGCCTGCTATTTTACAGCTTTTGTCAGTTATTTCTTACAAGATTTCTTGCGAAGTCTTTAGGGTCTTATTTTGTACATTATCATATCATTTGCGATTTGTAATAGTTCAAATTGTTTTCCAATTGGAATGCTTGTAGTTCTTTTGCTGGTCTAATTTTTATGGGTATAACATGTAGAACAATGGTTGAAATTTTTGCACTCGTCCCCATAATAAATAGATTAATAATAACATCAATAACAAAGGTACAAAAATAAAAATACATAAAAATAAAACTTTAAACTTCAGATTATAGCTGTATCTCAAAAAACAAGAATAAAATTTGTTACAAATTCTATCATTCTGGGTATTTTAACACTACTGTAACATGGTGGAATTCTTTGCATTATGTAGTAGTTTCTTGATTATCAAGAAGGGCATTTCATATATTAGGAAATGTACATAAGTGATATTTAGGAACTGTGCTCAGATACAGTGACTGAAACAGGAGAAGAAAGAATGATGAAATAGAGAAATTGCTTATGCCTTATGATATTCAATCTTAGAAATATACAAATATGCTTGTCTTGTGCTACTTTGTATTATAATGCTGAACCAGTTCTTTAAAACCCTCCTCTTTCCAGAAAGGAGGGCCTGATAAAATCAATATGTTGAACCAAATGGCTAACTGTCAGGGCAAGAGGCAAGGTTAAAAAGCAGTGATATGATGATGGAATAAAGGGCTTTGGCATAAAAAGTCACAATTCATATTTATTGAGCATCAAGATTCCTTCATTAGCAATACTCATGACATACTTGAACTGTGACTGGTAGAATATTATGACACAGTGGCCCTGGAGATAAAAATCATACCACATGACCTTGAGATAAAATCAAATTTTAGCTTTCATAAGTTTTTCATTTCTGACCTCTGCCAACTGATATACGACTGATATATATGACCTCTGCCAACATGACTTATTCAATGTAGTTTAACATTGATTTACTTTTGTTTTGTTCAAGGTTTCCTTGGATACATTTAGCAATTGACTTTTAAAACTTGCATTAAGTGGAGATTTAATGTGACATCATTCCTTAATTCCCGCCCCCCCCCCAAAAAACCCAGATGATTGTCTTTACTATTGATGAACATTAAATGTCATCTCTTTGATATACATTACCTCCTCTATTTATTCTTTTATTTGGGGAGAAAAAATCCAATATTTAACTATTTTATTACTTAGAAACATTCCAAAGGCAGAAAAGAATGACTGGGATGTTTGTGATTAATGAAGTCTTCTCCTTTCCATTAATTTATAGGAAAGTTCTAGACAAGTAGGGCAGCTTCTCTAACCCTAATTTTCTTTAGTTTTAAATGCTGATATGGCAATGTATTAAAAGACATCAGGGAAGGAATATCAGATAAAATCATGAACTGCATGGTACAAAATGCATACAAAATGGAAACACGTACCATCGATCAGAGTTTGCAGATTCATGTTGTGAGCTATTAATATCAGGTGAGATTGATCTATGTGCTTTCAAATGAGACATGCACCTGAAACAGCTCGTTCAAGTCCAAATATTTGTTGTCTTGTATTAACTTGAATATTGTATATATGCTATTAAGATGATTATTTTTTATTTTATTGATATAGTTTATTGCTTTACACAGTGTACTTAATATGCACCAAATAATATATACTAGCATATTGGAGTTATTATACTTAGACCCATTTTTCTATTTTATATATTTCTCTATTTCAGAGACATAAATATAAAAAACTTCATAAAGAAATAAAAAATTCTTCTATCCTATTGCTATGGAAATAAGCAATCAATTCTTCTCATTTCTCTTTTGCTCGTATCTTATATGTGTCTGTATCCTTTCCACTTTTATTTCTGTTTCTGTTCATTCTCATACTTATGCATAATGACACACAAACATTCACACAGACATATAAACACATTCTAGATTATTGTTTTCTCCCAAAGACACTCACTACATTTAAGGTTGGTTTTCACCTGCATTGGCCTTTTGAAACTCATGAGAGTTGCAGTGCAATTGATTTAGTTTAAAGGAGAAATAATTTTTTCATGATATCGTTGTTTAAGCACCATTATTAAAAACATGTTTGTAGTTGGGTTTCAGTTATAGAAAAGAACACCTCCTTCACCAGTACAATATTCCTACCACCAATGCCCTCCATCTTCCTCCTCCCCTCCTATATTCCAGACAGGCATTCTATTTCTCTCACTCACACCATTGTTATGATAGTCATCAGTGTAGTTATTTTTCTTACAGCACTACTTTTTGTGGTAAGCTTCATATCATGGCCTGGTTCTTCCAAACCCCATCTCTATTATCTCTGTCTATTACAATAATGTCTTTTATTTTTCTTAAAACCAGAGATGCGTAAGACTATTCTGTGTCTATCTCTCTTCTTCTGACTTATTTCACTCAGCTTAATAGATTTTTGACAATAAACAAATTTTGTTTTGACTCAGAACTATAATGCTTAGCTATAGTGATACTAAATTTCACACCTTTTTGAGCCTCAGTTTTCTAATATTTAACATATCTGCTTTGCTTTACTACCTGATACATGTGTTGACACTTGTGGCTCATGGTGCATATTTCTGAAAATTAGGCTTCCAGCCATTATTTTACATTTTGGCTATAAAACATGGACAAGAAAGCTTTAACATCATATGGTTCCATTTTCTCTGTAACAAGATTATATGTTCCAGAAAGGTATTGTGATTTTAGCTTTGGTCTTGAAAATTGGAATACATGAAATGTAGAAGCTCAACCATAAAGTCAACCTGTAGCAATTAATAACACACAATGCATTTGTCTGAATTTACACATACATACATACATACATATAGTCTAAAATATAGAGACAAAATCATCCACATTGAAATAAAAAAGAGGAGTGAGAAAAACTACATAACTTTGCATTTATATATACATATACAAGTGAGTATGTATATGAAAGTTCAAAAATTTTAGTCATTATAAGATTAGGAAATGGCAGTTTGGAAATTTTGGGGGCTAAAATAGAGAAATCATTTTAGTCTCTATTTTACTTTGGTAAAGTTGTTCCTGATTGAGGAAAATCACTTAATTATGAGCTGATGTCTTTCTTCCCTTCAAGGAAAATATCTACATATAATTCAAGTCACAGTTCTAATTTCATACCCTTTCAAAAGTGTTAGACAACTACTGTCTGTATGTAAAAATCAATAATTTTTCTGTAGTCTAATGTGATCATGTTAGAAATGTTTACAAGTTCATTATCTCACTGGATTGTGGACGCCATTGGGATAGAGATCAACATTTTTATTATCAAGCATAGAAAAAAACAGTAGAATGTGTAACACTGAATAAAATATCAAGGAGCCGGAGAGATAGCATGTAGGTAAGGACAGTGGTTTGAATCCCGGCATCCCATATAGTCCCCTGAGCCTGCCAGGAGCGATTTCTGAGTGTAGAGCCAAGAGTAATCCCTGACCACTGCTGAGTGTAACCAAAAAACCAAAAACATAAAAATAAAAAAATATCAATTTGAATTTATGCTAGTAAATGTAATTTTATATTCAATATTTTGTATAACATCAAATATATTAATTAAGATTCATGAACTTTAATAGATTTAGAATAAAATCAAATATACCCTGTACTTAAGTACATATTTCAGAATTCTACACTTTCTCATGTCTGATTTAGACAGAACAGTTTTAATGCCATATCAAAACTTTAACTTTTCACACTTTGAATTTGCAATTGTTTTAGTTTTATAGGTTATTTTAAATTAGGGTGTCTGTATTCTATGAAGTGCATTTTATTGGAAGGGTGATATGTTTTTATAAAGGTATTATTTAGAGACAAATTGGACATTGATAAACTGTAATGTTAGAACTGACTATTAAAAAAGTTTTAATATATGTATATATCAGTGAAAATTTCCCTATAATCAAGGTAGTAAACATTCAAACATATATTTTGTATTTATCTATCTTATTTATTATAGATCTTACATAAAAGAGAGATATATTTTTATATTATTAAGAATAATAATTATTAGATTATATAGACAAATATATAGATAGATGATAGATAGGTAGATGATAGATAGATAGATAGATAGATAGATAGATAGATAGATAGATAGATAGATAGATCAATAGAACCCTATTTTCTCCTTAATAGACCATTGGAACCAGAGGACCTTTGACATGCTTTCTGAGCGATTTTCTTACAACTGAAGTTTATGTAAATAGAAACATACAATTTATACCCTTTTGCTTGACTTTGTTCACTATGGTTATTTTGAGAAGAATATTTGGATTGTTCCCAGTTTGTGGTTACTGAAAATAAAATGTCTTTGAACATTTATGGATTTGTATTTGATAGGCATAGATTTTATTTATTTGCATAATATTCAGGGGCAGAGTAACTCAATAATATTGTAGATAATATTATATTTAACTTTTGAGGAATCCACTAAACTGTTTTCAAAGTGACTGACCAATAGGTGTTCCATTAACAATGCAATTGTTTAATTTGGCCATACATTTTATTCTATGAGGTATCACCTCATCCTTTTAACTTACATGATAACTAATGATATTCTGGATATTTTTATATAATTACTTGTTATCTTTAATTTTCTTGAATAACTATGTGCAAATATTTCCCCCAATTTTATTGTGCTATTTGTTTCCTTGCAATTGCATTTGAAAGTTTTATTTTTTCATACAAATCTTTTATCCAAAATATGCTTTGTAAATATATTTTTCCATTCCTAGACTTCTCAATTATGAATTTGAGTGTATTTGAATAATATTTTATTGTTTGAAGAATAGAAGCTTTTAATTCTGATAAAGTCTACTTATCAGTTTGTTTTCTTTCAGAAATATGCTTCTGCTGTCTAAGACATTATTGTTATTCCAAGGTCAATTTAAATTCTCAGGTATAAAAGTACTATAGTTTTAGGTTTTGTATTTAGTTCTATGAGAAGTCTTGAGTCAAATTATATCATGGTGTTAGTAAGAGATAAACGCTTATATTTCTGCATGTAAATAATTGTTTCTGATTTGAAGTTTACATGGAGAAATTATAGAGTGCTATGCAAAATAAAATAAGAATAAACTAAAAACTTCAAGTTGTTACTTATACATAAAATCTAAAAATATGCACTTAGAAACAGAGAGTAGGAGAATTGTTACTGGTGCTGGTGACCAAAGCTGATAGTATAGTATCCTATAATTAAAATCCACTAAGTTAGTTGAATTAAAATATTTTCTAAGGCAGGGGTGGCGAACATGTGGTTCTCGAGCCGCATGCAGCTCCCAGCCAAAATGAATGCGGGCCAAAATAAATGCGGCTCTTTGCCTCTTCTCATGATTTTGTATACTGTGGCTCTTTGCCAAGTTTGGATTTTGTCCTGCTACTTCTGAGGAGGGACCTCTGAAGAGAGATCTCTGAGTGCGGAGTCCCGTCTCCCTTCCCTCGGAAACAACTGCACGGGACAGCGAGTGGGGTACCCGTGTGTCACATGTTGGACCACATCTTGCCTAACATTAGTTCTTAGTGTGGAGGACGCAGCACACACCATCACTGCATAATTTTGACCCTCACTCAAAATGGCAAAATGCAATATGTGTTTAACATATGACTGTTAAAATTAAATGCTTTTGTGTGAATATTTGTCTGTTTGGGCAGGTCATGCGTGGTGTGGCTCTCTGACTCTCACAGTTTAAAATTTTGGCTCTTTGTGTTGAACTTGTTCACCACCCCTGTTCTAGGAACTGGATGAATGACTTAAGACACTGTAGTACATGTAAACAATAGAATATTATGCAGCCATCAGGAGAGATGAAGTCATGAAATTTTCCTATGGATGTACATGGAATCTATTATGCTGAGTGAAATATGTCAGAGAAAGAGAGATAGACACAGAATAGTCTCATTCATCTATGGGTTTTAAGAAAAAATAAGGACATTATTGTAATAATGCCCAGAAACAATAGAGATGAGGGCTGGAAGGACTGGCTCAAAATATGATGCTCACCACAAAGAATAGTGTTGCAGTTGGGGAAATACCTACACTAACAACTATCATGACAATCTTAATGAGTGAAAGAAGCAGAATGCCTGTCTCAAATATAGGCAAGGATCGGGAAGGAGGGAGGGTGGACATTGGTGGTGGGGATGTTACACTGGTGAAGGAGGGTGTTCTAATAATGACTGAAACTCAACTATAATTATGCTTGTAATGGTGCTTAAATAAAGATTTTATGTAAAAATAATTATTATTTAATTGTAAAGCTGAAAACATGTTATTCACACAAGTGTTTTGAACTATTTGCTTTGATCTGTTGGCCTGTCTTTTTGCTAATAGTACATAGTATTGATTGACCAGTGTAGATTTATAATAATCTTGAAAGCAGTTAGCCCTTTCAAAATTATTGTCCTACTCATACTTGACTTAGCTATAATATAAGGCCTTTGAAATAAGTCACTGTTACAAAATTTGTTGCTGATATATTGACTAGAATTGTACTGAATTTATGGATAATTTGGATTTATTTTGGGAGAATTGTATCTTAAAATATTGGGTTCTGTTTAAAATGATTAATATTTTATTTTTTAGATCTGCTGTTTTCTTATCTTAGTTTGCAGTTTTTCATGGATAGGTCCTTTAAGGTTATTTTTGCTATTATAAATAATATATTTAATTTTTACTTACAATGTTTATTTTGTAATTTACATATATAGAATCAAGTTAATATTAGAATACTAATATTGTTCAAAGCCATACTACCCCAAATGTTTCCAGTCTTGCTAGGGATGTGCTTTAGAAACAGAATACTTGCCCTGCAAATGTGAGCCCTGATCACTTCCATTTAAAAAAAAAGGACTAAAAATAAGAAAATATCCGATATGTAGCTACTTGAATGATTTATTTTTCTTTCTTTTTTTAATTCATAATTGCACCAGGGATCAAGTGGGGTCTTCATACATGCAAGGCAAGTGCTCTACTAGTCCTTTGGCTAATCTCTTATTCATAGTTTATCTTATATTTCTATTGTATTTTGGATTTAGAGGATCATTTAATTTATGCATAGAATTACTTCTTTACTTTTCAGTGGCTAGAGCATCTAATACAATGTAGAATTAACATCAGGAAAATGATTTTCCTTGTCTTGTCTTCTACTTATAGAAGAAAAACTTTCACCAAGAACTTAACGCTGTTTCACCATTAACTCTGAGGCTAGTTGTAATTGTTTCATAGATATATTTTATTAGATTGAAGAATTTATTTTCTGAGTTTTATGTTTTAATCAGGAAAACATTTCATTTTCATCAAAATCCTTTCTCTGAATAACTTAAGAAATTAAATAGCTTTTACTCTTTAGTATATAAATATGCAATTATGTTGCATTACAATAATTATTTTTGACTTAAATGAGCCTCACATTCTTAGAATAAATTTTACTTTTAATATGCACTTTTATTTTTACTTCTTGATTTGCTTATTTTATTTTGTTTAAATGTTGTATATACCTTCACGGGGGATATTCAGCTCCAATTTTGTTTGCTTGGTTTTAGCTATTGTGTATTTTTTGAGTTCTAGAATAGTTGCTAGTCTCACAGAATGATTTAGAGATTAATTTATTCTCTTCAGCCTTTTACAAAGAGTTTATGTAAAACTCTTTATGTAAAAAGAGTTTAAAAAGAGTTATGTAAAACTTTCTTGCATGTGAACTGGAAAATGAAATAGAAAATATTTATTTCTGGGAATTCCTTTGTAGAAAGTTTTATAACTACAAATTCTATTTAATTTTTTTTGAGTTGAATAGATGTAGTTTATAACACATGAATTTGCTTATTTAATTCATTAAATTTATTTGCATCAAATTGTTCATGATGGAGCATTCTTATTTTTATATGTAATTTATTTTTGGACTATTCCTCACTATGATTTGTACTTTCTCTTGTCACTATGCTCAAGGATCATTTCTGATTAACTTGTATGGATTCCATATAGTACTAGGAATCAAACAGGTTAAAAGGAAGTGCCCTTCCCAGTATACTATAGCTCTGACTCCTGCCTTCTTATTTTTCAAAAGATGAGTAGGTTTCTCAGCCATACTATTCCTTAAATTTGTGGTATTATATAGAAAAGTAACTTCCTGTATGCTTTGTGTGCATGTGTGTGTGTGTGTGTGTGTGTGTGTGTGTGTGTGTGTGTGTGTGTTTGTATCTGACTAGAGACATCCATTTTAGTCATCCTCTTAAAAATTGCTTTATGAATTTCAAGTTTAGCTAATAAGAAAATAGCAGTGTTCCCCATTTATTTATTATTTATTTCAGAAACTATTTTCTCTTATCTTTGCTGATCTTCATTTTTTCCTGAACTTTACTAATTTTATAGCATGTATGTGATGATCTATCTTAGATGAAAATTCAGAGAGACACTGCTGTTGACCACCAATGTTCCTTTTCTCTGGAGGTATTTTTTCTTTATTTTTTTAAATTTATTTTCTTTGTCTAAAGAATGACGCAATCTAGATTTCTTTAGACTTTCAGCTCTAGCTCTGTCCAACTCAGCAAGTTCACCAAATTTTACCTCTTCATTTTCATAATTCCATTGAAAAATCCAGGCAGGAAGCTAGGAAATCACTTCCTTAGTTTCCCATTGCTGGGGATCATCACTATTTCACTCTGTCCTATGTCCAAAGTTTTAAAATATATTATTTCAGCATGTTTGTTTTTACAATTGTTCAAAGTACACTAAATCTGATCCTATTACTCCATCTTGGAAATTCCTCATCTAGGAGAGCAGAAGTCACTGAAAATTAATTTTATGTGTGAATCAAAAAATTTCATTTAAATGAAGATAGAAAGTTTTATATTTTAAACCAAGGTTGCACTGATAGTAATTAAAACCCCTCCAGGATGAATTCAACCTAGAACGCATAGCCCAGTCTTTATTCCATTCCCTAATCAATCACAAATAACACTATACAAATATATAAATATATGAGTAGTTGCAATATATGAATAGTTATGCTTATGTTAATACCTGATAATTCAAGTAATTTAAACAGATACCTCTGAAAAATAGCGAGGCAGTAAGGATTTCTGTGAAGACCCACTTCTTTCTACATTCCTACTGTTACTTTAGTGTGAATTTACCATTATCTAATGCATTACAAGTGCTAACTGATCTAATTTTATAGTTTTTCATCACTGATCACATTTAGCTCTCAGCTGTCAACTATAATGTTAATTGTTTATCAAGTATATTCTGAAAGGTAAAAACTTAATCTCTCTATACTATGATTTTTATGCAAAGATAATGCTTTAATTAACACATATGGAAATTTTTATCTCATTTACATATTTTAACATTATGAGAAAGTATATCCGCCAGATTTATTGGTAAACCTATGATGGAGATTGATTATTCTAAAAGCAGAGTTGGCTCATGTTTTCTTGTATTGGCAAATATATACTAT
Source organism: Crocidura indochinensis (assembly GCA_004027635.1). Lineage (NCBI taxonomy): Eukaryota > Metazoa > Chordata > Mammalia > Eulipotyphla > Soricidae > Crocidura > Crocidura indochinensis. Next base: position 9,672 of record PVKC010041617.1, read on the forward strand.
TAATTGCTTCCATCTGGGAAAACCTCTTATGGCTGAATGAATTGTATTATGGGATAATTTCTGGAAAGTAGTATATATGCTCAGTAAAGACTGAAAGAATACTTATAGCATTAATTAACAGCAGGATACTTCTTTAAGCCTCATTAGTATTTGTTTTTGATTTCACATTTACTTAATGCTTGGTAGGTGTCAGGCGCTACAGAATATACAAAGATGAATAGATTTCACAGTGACATTTTATTTCAGTTTTATAGTCTGTCCTACTCAAAATCAAGAAGCAGTTTTCTGTACTTGAGAGAAATTTGGGGGAAAGACAAGTATTTGAAATGAATTTAAAATGCCTGTAATGTTTTGATGGGTTAAAATAGGCCTCAAAGAAATGCCAGGCTGAAGAATAACAAAGATAGGCATACTTGTGTAATCAAAATATTCCATTTATCTGGTGAAACTGCAGAAAGGATCGAGAGATAATGCTGGAGTGACAAGGGAGATAAAGTGGCAATATATTGTTAGCAGTCATGAAGATAAGCAAGATGAGTTTGTATTTAATATTATTAGACAGTACCATTTACCTTTTTAGTAAAAGTTTAGCATGTGATTGGTGCTCTATGTATAAATTTCAGTATAAACTGAATTCAGTAGGAATTGATAACAAACTTGGAAAATCAGGGTGCAAACAAAATAGCTCGGAATGAATATTGAGATACGGAAAGAGAAAGACTGTAAAAACATTTCAGAGGTAAGAATCTAAGCTATTTGGAACCTTGTAAAATATATGTTAGTAAAATTGAAAAGGAAGTGACTTTGCTACTGAGAAAATTTTTACAAATGAGCTCAATTTGTTTTTGCTAATGTCTCCAAACAAGAAACCACAGAATGCTAACATGAAGATGAAGTGTGTTTGAGTACATGGTAATGTGAATGAAATCTGTGTCCTTAAGTTCTGTACACAGAAACCGAGGGCTGATAAGTTAAGTAATAAAAATGGGTGTAAATAGAGCTTTAAAAATATTTTTCAGTATTTTTGTTTTGTTTTGGCTTGGTTTCTGTGTCATACCTGTCAGCGTTCAGGGGCTACTCCTGCCTCTATGCTCAGAAATCGCTCCTGGTAGGCTCAGGGGACCATATGGGATGCTGGGATTCGAACCACCAACCTTCTGCATGCAAAGCAAACGCACTACTTTCATGTTATCTTTCCAGCTCCTTTTTGTTTGTTTTTAATACAAATGATTGAACTTAAAGAGATAACACAGCAGGGAATGCACTTGCTTTGTATGCATTCAAACTGGGTTCGGAGCCTGGTACTTCATCTGCTCTCCTGACTAAGCCCTGTGCACAGCTAGATGTGCCCCCCATCATAGTAACAATAATAATGACATTGATAATGATAGCAATAATAATAAATACCAGTAACTTAAATTTTCTGAATTTACATAGCTGGTATAGATTTCATAGTACTAATGGAATCTGGGACTCAGGGAGAACATACAATTATTTTAATAATTATAACTTCTTTGTTCCTTTGACATTATCCCTCAACCAGGCAAATCGACCCACAAATCAAACATTCAACTAACTCACTAAACAAACAAGCAGTGTATTATTCGTTTTCTTCTCCAATAACAAAATTATATTCAAGTTGCCAGTCTAAAAACAGGAGAGGGAGTCATAGATGTTAATGTAATGAATTGTCTATTTATTGTTACATCCAAATAAACCTATGCAAGCACCTAGACAGACCTTTGCTAAATTTGCTACTGAGGTTTATATGTCTTCAATGTCAGTAATTATTTTGTCTTTTTCATCTTTGAAAATTACACAAACATAATATCTTTTCACATATAGGTGTTGTTTCAAACCTTTAACTTTTTCAGATTTCAAATGCTTCATTTCTTATTTGTTTTCATATTCAATAAAATATGTGTACATATGGTTTTAAATTTTACTATTACTTTTAAACCTATTCATAATGTTCATATATTAGAAATTATTTATGTCATAAAGTATGACAATAATGAACAAATATAGAGTTGCAAGAACAATGGCAAACAACACTAAAATTACTTCACAGTGCTGAAGTTTTCTGTTGTTTGTGTGCCAGTACAGGGAGACAGTATTTGCTCAAGCTATAAAAATCATTAGATTGAGAAGCTCATGAGCACAGAGATTTTCTTTCTTTCTTTCTTTTTTATTTATTTTTTTTGAGTACAGATATTTTCATATTCTTTCTCTAGAGGCCTCAGAGCCTTTGCTTTTGTGAGTCTTTCTTTTCCCACTGTTGAGTTGTGACAGCACAGACCTGTATAAAACTGCAAAAATATTTTTTTTCTCTGCTAAGAGAAGAGGCAGTGTCAGATGATGAATACTTAATTCATGTTTTGGAAACATCTGAATTTGCTTACATGAGAAAAATCACAAGAAAAATCCATTAAAAGATTTTTATTTGATGGGGGCCGGGCAGTGGCGCTGGGACCGCGGTTCGATCCCC
>PVKC010041618.1:0-12127 GCA_004027635.1 Crocidura indochinensis
AGCCCTGTAATCCAAGAATTTGAACCCACCTCAGGAAAACTGGATTCAACAATTGTAGATTCTGCTCTATGGAAAAGAAAGTAGTCCAACTCAGATGATGGCTAATGCATATTCTGGTTTATACCTCCCATTTAGGCCCACTGAATGGGAATATTTGGATACTGAGTGGATAATAGTTAGGCAGTTAAAGTCGTATTCATTCAACAAGTCTATACAGACTGCTTGGTAAATAATATATTGGTTTCAGGACCTTCTTGACAGATGTAAACTAATTTTGGGTGACACTTACTTGCCTTGGAAACTGTAGGGAGATGGACAGACAAGTCCATGAATCTTGAAAATCAGTGCTGACCATGATAAAGATTAGAAAAAAAATAGTATGTGCTATTAGACATGACAATGGTAGGTGGTAGGATGAACAAAGGAAGTGCTTTTAATGAGAAAGTCAGTGAGGACCCCTAAACTAGAATCCTTCAAACTAAGGCCTACAGTTTGAGACAACAGCTATGAGAAAATCAATGCAACTGCACTGAGGCAAATTTGATGACTTTGACAAACTGAGAGAATCTGGGGGGAAGGTAGTCAAAACAAAACAAGGAAGATATAGATGCAAAAGGGATGGGGTTTTAAAGCCCCAAAGAGCCATATCAGAGTAATTGGAAGTTTATTCCAAATGCAATGAGAAGTTAGAATATTAGTTAAAGAAATTTATTTTAGCCAAGAAACTAATTTTCAGATGGAATAAATATCATAGTGAAGAGGTTGTTTGACATCACAAATGTTCAATTCTTGTACTATAAAGTGTCTCCTTAGCCCAACCAGGAGTTAACCTTAAGCACAGTATAAGGTTTAATCCTTGAATACTCACAGATGTGGCCTAGAACAAAAAAAATTGATTTTCATTACTTGATTTAAGAAACCAACCATTTAATTCAAACGTTACATAGATATTAATTGCAAGATCCTATGCTCCTGAATCTGAGGCATGGTTGATGTGTCTTTGCCAAGACTGCTCTATCAGAGCAGCATCCCAATCTTATGCTCATCTATGAGATGAAAGGATTTGCTTGGCTTCAGTTTGGGTACTGACTTTAAGGACTTTCTGGATTCTCCTGAACTCTGTTTCCTTTATACCTCCTCACCCCCAAAATCAGTTCTAGGCTTAATCATAAATAATTTAGTTAAGAGGGAGCAAAATCAGATATTCAAATGGACTGAATGTAGTAATGTCACATGTAGACACCATCCTTCCATCTTTCTTTCTTCTCTATTAAGATCATGCACCTAATATAGCCCTAATAGGCACTATATTTACTATTGAAAAGAAGGCAGTTACAGATTTCAGTAGTTACAGAAACTACAATTTCAAAGAATATAGATAACATCTATTCAACATCTATTCAAGGGAGAATGAGTATTGATTCAGTTAGCTTATTAGAATATGGTCATGTCCTTCCACCAACATTAAACTGGTACTATCATAGACAACAAAATATGATAGGGATTGTGTTGTCTTGCTCTTCATACTAGTCAAGATAAAATGGGTGAGAAAGATGGCAGTAAGGTCATCTTTCTAAACCACATTTTCCAGATACATTCGATGAAAAGCACCTTATATTTGTTTAAATATGCATGTACTGATTAGCAAGCAGAGGGTTTAGCCAAGGTCTCATGCCCAGTATGTAGAAAAGGTGACATTGCATACTCTGGTCTTTCAGATTCCAAAATTTGCATTTCACAGTGTTTCATTTCTCTTTCGCTATTTTTAATACGATAAAAGGAGATAAGTATATATATAATAGTCACCATATTAGCCCTATTTTTATTCACTGACATTAGTATTATTATCTATCAATGTACAAAAAATTTCCAGGACTTTATTTGTCCATTTGTGTCTGGCTTCATTTACTTAGTATAAGGGCTTCAGGGTTTATCCACATTGTAATATGTGTTAGCACTTCAATTTCTTTTGGAGGATGAATAATGTTCTGCATTATAAATATTATATGCATATGCCACATTTGTTTATTCACTGGTCTCTTGATGGGCACTTGGGTTATTTCCATGTTTTGGCTACTGTGAATAATGAACACTGCAATGAATACTGGCATACTAGTATCCACTTGGGTACCTGGTTTCAATTTGGGGGATTTATACCTAAAAGTAAAATTGTTGAGTCATATGCTAATACAATGTTTGTCTTTAGAAGGAATTGCCAAACTGATTCCCAAGTAGCTACACATTTTTACATTCCCACCAGCAATATGCAAAGATTCTCATTTCTCTGCCTACTAGTTAATAGTTTTTATGTTTCCCATTTTTCTTTTTGCATTGTTATCATCCATATAAAGTGAAATCTAATTTGTATATCTCATTAGAGCTAATCATATTGCTCAATTTAATGACGTATATGAAAACGGGTCTCTTATTGGCCATTTGTATATCTTCCTTGGAGACATGCATATTTGTGTAATTTGTTCATTTTTGAATCAGGAATCTAATGAATAATTCTGTCTTTATGTGGTTTAGTTGGAGAAATTCTTTTTATACTCTGCCTATTAAGCACTACTCAGATAGAAAATGTGTGAATATTTTCTCTCAGTTTATAGGTTGTCTTTTCACTTTCTTAATAATGCCTTTTGATTCATGAAACTTTTTAGGTTTTATTTTCCATCTTGCTAAAATCCTGTTTATTTTGTTGTTATTGTTGTTGAATCCAAGATCATGGAGATAGATCTTATGGTTTCTTCTGCTTTCCTCTCCTTCGGATTATTATTATCATCTAAATTTTACCAGTTGATACTTTATTGGGTCAATTCAGAAGAACGAGAGCTCAGTTAAACAAATCCTTGACATCTTTCCTGAAGGGTTCATACAGTATGGGGAAACCAAACTTAGCAGTGATCCTATCACCATTCTTATACCTGATGATAGAATGAGACTCTTGGCTGGTTCCATCACGCTTGTAGGGAAAAGTAATTGCTCAGAAAACAAGATTTACTAAATTCAATAAACAGTATCTTATTATCTAAGTGCTTTTACCTAGAATAATAGAATATTATTCAGACCCAAGACCAAGAATAGAGGGGATAGTTAGTTTGAGTCTCTACTTGGAAAAAAAATCAATTCTGTGTCACACTTTCACAAATAGAAAACTATGAGATTCAAGTGATTAAAAGCCCACCCCCCAGGCTAGAGTTGGTTTCTGTTAGAATCCTAAAAACATGTTGGGGATCCTTAATGGAGTTTAATGAAGCCAGATAAACTTTTTCCTCAGCTATCTGACCTAGTTCTGCTTGCATTGTCAGCTTTGTGCAAACAGTTTCAGAAATGGAGAGTGGAGAAAAAAAAAGAGAAAATCAAAGTGAATTCTGTTTTTTAGCCAGTGTCCTCTGGGTAACTTCTGACTGATTCTTCTTATCTTTTATGTCAGATGATTTTCTTTCTTGTTTATTTAAGGTGCATTTTAAAAAGTAAAGAAAAAAGAAAAGCAGAAAGAACCCTCCCAGAAAGGAATACTTGTTTTCTCATGGGAAAGAACCCTCTGTTGTATTTGGAGAACTGAATGAAGTTCTGCCAATGACTTCACCCTTGTAAAACATTGAAATTCTCCCAAACATACTAATTAAGATACTTTAAAAAATCTCTGTTGGTTTTTTATCTTCGAAGATACCATTAAAAACATGCTAAGAAATTGATGAGCTAAATTCTGAGGAAATGACACAATCTCTTCTTGGCAATTGGCTTTGCACTTTAGTGGCCCTGTGTAGAAAATGTGAGCCTAGTGTTTTGATGACTCAAATTCCAAGACTGCATAGTACAATTGTGCAGTTGAAAGCTGAAAGCTTTCTTCTAGAGTTCTGTAGTGCACAATTTTTGTAGCTGCAAGGAGTAGACTGATGTAGCCCATAAAAATATAAATGACTTGGAGGCCAGAGAGATAGCACTATGTGTAAGGCACTTGCCTTATATATGCCTGACCCTTTACCCCTTATGGTCCCTCAAACTTTGCCAGGAGTAATTCCTGAGTGCATGACTAGGAGTAAGCCCTAAGCACTCTAGTGTGGCCTAAAACAAAACAAAAAATAATGGTCACAGATACTTAGCCAAGAGATACACACTTCTTATAAATCAAATATATGTTTATACATCAGTCCATTTAGATATTATATTGCTACAATATGATTTATTTTTCTATTGTTAAATGTAAAAAGGAACTAGGAGATAGTACAATGGTTAAGGCATATACAAACTACGCCCAAACCTTGTTTGATTCCTGATACCATACAAATTTCTGAGCATTGTTCATGTAAATTTTTGAGGTCCCCAACTAACAGCTCCACCATATGACTCTGGAGTCCCCCAACCACCCAGGAGGTTTTCTAGTGCTGCACAATTCTGATTGAGTCACATTCTGGGGTCTACAATCTAGCCCAATTGGCTGAGAATCATTGGGAGTGGACCAAGGCCTCCTTAGTACCATTTGGAAGGAAGGTGCTTTCCATTTAAACATTAATTCTAACAAGCTTTATCTGTGCTGCAATAATTGGCTTTAAATACCCTTCAATGAATACAATCCCACTTTAAAGACATTATTTTTTAGAGACATTAGCTTGGAAAAATTCACATTCTCTTCTCCAGGACAACTCATCTTTAGGGTGACTTTGTTTCCTAGCTGTAGAGCATGTGTGTACTTTACTACTTTGATCCGTGTCCTGTGTCTCATCTTTCTGCTTCTCTTCCAGAGTACACAGTCATTAATGAAGGATGCCCTGGTGCTGAGTGGAACATCATGTGCCGGGAGTGTTGTGAATATGACCAGATTGAGTGTGTCTGCCCTGGAAAGAAGGAGGTGGTTGGTTATACCATCCCATGCTGCAGGAATGAGGAGAATGAGTGTGACTCCTGCCTGATTCACCCAGGTGAGTGTGAACATGGAGCTCTCAGGCTGATCTGGTGTTTTCTAAGGCTCAAAATAGGAATAGACTGAACATCTGGATTATGGCAGAGTTCGAAGCTGGAAATGATAGCACAACTGGTAAGGCATTTACATTGCACAGGACCTACCCAGGCTCAATCTTCAGCATATAATCCATATTCTTCCATATGATCCTCTGAGCACCACAAGGAGTAATTCCTGAACATAGAGCCAGGAGGAACCTCTGAGCACTGCCAGGTGTGGCCCCAAAATAACAATAGCAGCAAAAACATAAAAGAGGCAGAGTTCAGCCTTATATAATGATGAATAAAGAACCTGAAAGAGTGGGTACTCATTTGGTTTTTTGACACAGAATGAGTGACTCTAGAAGGTGTCAGGTACTTATAATGTAATGATTTTACACACACACTCACACAAACATACTTGCTGCATTTCAAGAGCTGACAGCATGGTGGAAATTATGCAAGAGTAACAAGCAACTTCAGCACAATGCATGCTAGGAAGTTTAAGAGAGAAACACAAGGTACAGGAGAGAGTAGATGATGGGTGTTGGTAGAAAAGGCTAGAGATGGGGCCCGGGAGATAGCATGGAGGTAAGGCGTTTGCCTTTCATGCAAAAGGTCATCGGTTCGAATCCCGGTGCCCCATATGGTCCCCTGTGCCTGCCAGGAGCAATTTCTGAGCATGGAGCCAGGAGTAACCCCTGAGCACTGCCGGGTGTGACCCAAAAACCAAAAAAAAAAAAAAAAAGGAAAAGAAAAGGCTAGAGATAGCTTATTTGAGGAGGTAATAAATGTGAGATAAATAATAAAAAAAAATGTTAAGGGTGTGGGGAATCTGGCAAAATAATTCAGTTATAGAGGGTGACATCTTAAAGTTCATGGCAAGAAAACAATTAGTTTATAACAGGATTTAGAGAATTATATGTATGTATCTCAACCTGTAAGTATGGCAGAAGATACATGTATGTATGTGAGAGAAAAAGAGGAGAGAGATGTTTTAGAGAACAATATGAAATAGAGAACAAGGACTGACCCTAAGGGATTCTGTTAGTTACACTATACAGGGTGGGTTATACTCTGAAAGTATTGTAGCACAATTGGCAAAACAGCTTTCTGTTTAGCTTCAGTGTGGAGGAAAGATTGGAGGCAAGGTCCAGCCAGGACTGGGTGGATAATGAATGCCTCATTGAACGTAGAAGTTCTAATGCTAAAGAAGGATTTGAGAACTACCAGAGACTGCAATTAATGAGACTTGAGATTAGTTGGATGGAAAGAGGAAAAGAAGAGAACTCAAGGATGATGCTCTGACTTTGAGTTGAATATTTGGAAGGTGGCCCCAGTAAATTAGGTTGGAGCAGCTTAGGGTGACATGACACCTTCCTATGTATTGTTCTTTGTCTTTGAACCTAAGTGCCTTCAAACAGTCTAACCTCATATAGGGGTAGTGATTATGCTTTCTTGTCCAAATGTTTACAGGGTGGAGACCTTTGTCAATATAGTTTCTCATCGTGAATATGATTTCCAATATGGAGCCAGAGCAATAGTGCAGTGGATAAGGTGCTCACCTTGCTTACAACTGACCCTCCTGGTATTACAAGCAGTCTTCTGAGCCTTCCTGAAGTGATCCCTGAGGAGAGAATCAGGAGTAAGCCATGAGCACTGCCAATTGTGACCCCCAAACAAAAAACAATATTAAGGTTTCAATGTGATCAGCAGTTCATAGAAGATAATGCACATTACTAAGAACTAACTTTCTTTGGTAGGAGTGGAAGGAAAGAAAACAGGGCTTAACTATAAATATGCTACATCAACTCTTCCTTCTTGGAAATAATGCTGAGTTTCAAAATAGGGATGATCTCAGTTTTGCACATTTAATCCAGAAAAGAAACACAGTGCCCCAATTCCTTAATGTGTGAGTGTACTTTGTGAGGAGAGAACTGGCTAACATTTCCGCTATCTGAGAATATTCTGAGAGTTAAGAAAAGGCCTCAGGAGTCCTTGGCAGTGATGTTTGTGTCTTGATGATTTAATTATTTTCAAAAGTCTAGTGGATCTGCAAAAATAAATCAACACTGAGGAACATATTCTTTGCATGCAGGGAACCCAGGTTGATCCAAAGCATTGTGTGGTCTCCCAAGTGTGACTGGGAGTGATCCCCAATACTGAGCAAGGAAAAGCCTCTAAGTACTGCCAGGTTTGACTCAAATGTCATTCCCTCCTTCAGACTAATGGTTGATGTTGGGGTGAAAGTGAGAGTTTGATTATGAGATGGCATGGGAGTATGTGCTGGTGGTGCTCTGTGCTTCCTACTAAATCATGCAGGAGGCATTCCATAGCCCCACACTAATCATTTGGTAATCCTAAAGCTGGATGAAATGTTTTTTCTTTTCTTTTTTTGGGGGGGAAGGGGCAACACCTGACAGTGATCAGAGTATACTCCTGGTTCTGCATTCAGGAATCACTCCTGGCAGTCTTGATAGACCAAATGGGAGGCCAGAGATTGAATCCAGGTTAGCTGCATGCAAGGCAAGTGCCTTACCTACTACACTATTGCTCTCTAAGGTTTTATTTTCTAAACATAACTTCAAACTAGTTAGTTGATATTTTAGGAGATAAATGCTAGTGATCGAAGAGGTCTCTTCCTGTCTTATTTCTTTGCATTTTAACATTTTATATGATTTGATTCACTGTAGGCCTTATTATTTCAGTGACCACATCATTCTACTATAGGATGCTCTAAGTCCCTTTATGTTCTTTTGTATTTTTCTGATGCTGTCATACTAGTTTTTAAAAGGTTTCATGACTTCTTTGATAACAGGATAATTTGGGTACTTCTTGTTCATTTTCTGCTTTAGGTGTAAAGATCAGCCATTTCTTCAAGGAGCCCTGAACTGAAGTCACAATCTAGCCTCCTGAAGCATTACTTGAAAAGTAGCAAGTTTATGATCATATTTAAATTCAAATGTAATAAAATTGTTTACTTTTTAAATTTTGGGCCACACCCAGCAATGCTCAGAGGTTGGTTATTCCTGGCTCTGTACTCAGGAATCACTGGTTCTGGGGGATCATATGAGATTTAAGAGATCAAACCTGAGTTTTTCTTATGCAAAGAAAATTTCATACCTACTGTACTGTTGTCCCAGGTCCCCCACCAGGGTGTTTAATTTTTAATTTTGTATTTGTAACTGCCTTTTCTCAGCTACAAATTGTTGGAGCTCCTGTTTTCTAATAATATTAAGCCAAACACTTATTTGATTTATCTTCCATGACAATATTCTTGTGCAAAACAGCAACAGCATTATCAGTTACCATCAGTTATCAGTTTACTGACAAAATTATGAAAGCATTGTGATTATTATTAACTTTGGAATATGTCCCACTACATATACAATTAAAACACTATGTTTCAAAGCCAACTCGTGTTGTTCTTTTCTCTGTAGAGAGAAGAGTACTCATTTGATATGTAGAGAGGTTTATTATTTCCATCTGTTTTCTGTGTTTGATAATGCAAACAAATATGTATATACTCTATGTATCTTTCCCTCATTAACAAAAATATAGCAAGCTATAAGTTTTGCTAACTATCTTCCTTTTTCTCTTAAGCTGAAGATCACTCACTCATGGACAATAGGAAGTCGTCATTGATTTAATTTATTTTTACAATTGCATCTAAGTGCATTGTGTGGGTTAGTATGTTTTCAAGATTTAAGATTTTCTTCCACCTGTTATAAATAATATAAATACTTCTAGAATGAATAGCCTTAGGCATTAAATGCTTTTGCAGTGGACCTGGGGGAGTACATTCTTAGATAAGGGTTTGCTGAGTCCAGGTGAGATGCATCATCAGTTTGCCACGCCCCTCCAAACTCTTTTTTTAATTTTGCCTTAACTGCAGTCAACTTTTCTGAAAGTTGCACTGGTAAAGAGTGGTGTAAATTCTTTTTTTTTTGTGTGTGTGTGTTTTTTTTTGGGTCACACCCAGCGGTGCTCAGGGACTACTCCTGGCTCCATGCTCAGAAATTACTCCTGGCAGGCACAGGGGACCATATGGGGCACCGGGATTCTAACCGATGACCTTTTGCATGAAAGGCGAATGCCTTACCTCCATGCTATTTCCCGGGTCCCAAGAGTGGTGTAAATTCTATGACTGGAACAAACATAACTATGAACATTTCTGTAGCTACAGTGCTTAAATACAGAAATTATTTTAAAAAAGAGAATTTTACCCATTTTATGCATGAAAAATGGGACCTCAGCTTAGGGATAGAATGTCTTTCCTATCTCTGTAATAGATAGCAATCCTCTTTGACAATGGCAGTTCAGCAGAGGAGAAAGATCCACGGGCACAGTGGCAGGGATGCCAGTAGAGACTGCCAGTGTCTGGCAGCACTGGGCCCTCACAGAACCAATTATATATGGGAGGCTCCCAGGAAGTACTTACAGGGGTCTGAGAACCACCTCCAGTGATACTCAGCCAATTATGCCAGATGGTGTAATGTTCGTTCATGGCCAGTGCTAGCAACCCTACTAGGAAAATGTTTGGGAACATCAACTGTAGGGCTACAATTGATGGTGCTTGGTATTTGCACACACAAAGCAGAAGCACCTGAACACTGAGTCATCTCCTTCCTTGTTCATAGTACTTTCCTTGGTTTAGGCTTGTAGCTAAATCTTTGTGCCTCTAAATCTTGTGATGGACTAGAAGTTTCTAACATAACTTTGCTCATCTTAATCTCTAGGCTGGAGTTTGTGACTTGCAAAGAAGGGGCGACACATCTCTTTCTTTTTTTTTTGTTTTGTTTTTGTTTTTTGTTTTTGTTTTTGGGTCACACCCGGCAGTGCTCAGGGGTTACTTCTGGCTCCATACTCAGAAATTGCTCCTGGCAGGCACGGGGGATCATATGGGGCACCGGGATTCGAACCGATGACCTTTTGCATGAAAGGTAAACGCCTTACTTCCATGCTATCTCCCGGGCTCCGACATATCTCTTTCTTATGAATGTCTACCCTACATACTCTGCATATATATATGCATATATATATATACATATATATTTCCTAGGCAGTGATAACCCAATTTTACCCAACAGCACAGGAGCATTTTGTCAGCTAAAGGAAATGCTGGCTATCTCATGCAATTAGAAAATTTGAATTAGCAATTTAATCATTCATTCAACCCGTTCATTTATTCACACTAATAATATTTGTTGGTGGTTATGCACTAGATAGACACTATAACAGGTGCTGAGAATACATTAGTAAAAAGCACATGCAGTCCCTGACTTTAGTTTATTAGGGATAACAGGTAAAAGGTAGTTATAACTGACCATGATGTATAACAAGGTAGGAATAAACAAGTCTTTATTCTTGGAAATGCAGAATCATAATAACATATGGGGTTCTTACTATGTGCTGCATCCCTGATATGTGTTCATTTAACTGTGAGAAAAAATCCATGAGGGAGGTAGGCACCATTTTTTATCTCTAGTGTTTTAGATAACGAGACACAGAGAGCTTAAACAATTTATACAAGGATACACAGCAAGATAATGATAGAGCTAGAATTTAGTTCTGCATTTGAACATATAAGGTTGAGTGCTCTCTGTGTTTCCTCACTATCCCTCACTTCAAGAGACCCTGTTTAAATAATATTGCCTGGGAGATACTAGACTTTCATTGATGGATCTTGGGGGGAGAGTTAGCTTGTATCTTCCAGGGTAAGCCATTAAGGTGGGACATATGAATATGGTATACAAATATTTAGCTGGAGAAATAGCTCAAAGGACTAACATATGTGAGGTCCTTGTTTGATTTCCAGTACCTCATGGTTCCCTGAATACCACCAAAATAACTCCTGAACTCTTCTGCGAATAGGGCATAGTCCCTGAGCACTAACATATGAGGTCTCAAAATAAAAAAATGTGGTGGGGCTTTGGAAAGATAGTGCAATGAGTAGGACACTCATGTGGCCAGCATGAGTTCAATTTCCAGAATCCCATATGGTCCCCCAAACACCGCCAGAAGTGATTCCTGTGTGCAGAGTCACCTTGCTAGTATGTGACCCCAAAAGTAAACCAACCAAACCAAAAAAAAAACCCTAAAAATTCACGGTGGGGTGGAAAGATATTTACTATTGTTAAATGGAAAGATAAATCACCAAAAACAAATATACTATGTATTATAAATTTAATTTAGAACAGAGTATATACAGAATAAGTAATATCAATTAGCGATGGAGTTTTAGGCATAGACTTCATACTTTTTACTTTATGAATTTTTGAACATTCTACTATAAATATATAATATGAGAAAACAGGAAAATTGTTCTATAACTTTCACTATTACTTTATGACAGTCACTGGGTTAAGGCAATTGCCTTACTTGTATAATTCTGACCCTGGTTTGATCCTCAAAAACAAATATGGTCCCCTGAGCACAGTCAGAAGTGATCTCTGAATAAAGCCAGGAGTAAGCCTTGAGCATAACTGGGTTGACTCACTAGGGACATGGTTTGGATCGCCTTTGAAAAGACCCCATATGAATGCTGATGACTATTGCATTTTTTTCTAGGAAGGACAGTTTCTTTTCTAAACAATCACGCTACACCTTTCTAGGTATGAGCCCACTGTTGAGAGAAGTCTCTGAGATGGTACTTGATTGTTTTCCTTGGACAGCTCATGAAACTGTGAGTGTTTAATGGCCCCTCTTCTTGGAAATGTTGCAGGTTGTACCATCTTTGAGAACTGCAAGAGCTGCCGGAATGGCTCATGGGGAGGCATGCTAGACGACTTCTATGTGAAGGGGATCTACTGTGCTGAGTGCCGTGCCGGCTGGTATGGAGGAGACTGCATGCGTGAGTAACCCCTGAAGTAGTTCCACCCAGTAGCTTAAATATAATACTAGAGGGGCCCGGGAGATAGCATGGAGGTAGGGCGTTTGCCTTTCATGCAAAAGGTCATGGGTTCGAATCCCGGTGCCCCATATGGTCCCCCGTGCCTGCCAGGAGCAATTTCTGAGCATGGAGCCAGGAGTAACCCCTGAGCACTGCCGGGTGTGACCCAAAAACTAAATATAATACTAGAGTTGTTTCTGCATTCAGGCATCACTCCTGGTGGGCTCAGGGGCACCATAATTGAACTCCTATTGGCAGTGTGCAAAACAAGCACCCTACTTGTATTATCATGTG
>PVKC010041619.1:0-12114 GCA_004027635.1 Crocidura indochinensis
GGGGGGGCGGGGGAGCGGCGGGGAGCCACACCCGGCGGTGCTCAGGAGTTACTCCTGGCTATCGGCTCAGAAATAGCTCCTGGCAGGCACGGGGGAATCATATGAGACACTGGGATTCGAACCAATAAGGTGTTATGTCCTGGGTCAGCTGCTTGCTATCTCTCCAGCCCCAGAGTAAAACTATTTTCTTAAAAAATTTAGTCTACCACCCTTTCTCTTAGCTTCTGTCCTCTTCTTGTCAGACAACTTTGGCTCTGCTGTCAATGCCTACTGATTCATATATAATTTTATTTTCTCATTTGTCAATTTTATAATTTTACATATTATGGAATATAATATATATTGCATAATATAATATTTTATATATTATGGAATTATGCAATATATTATACAATATATATTATATTATATAATATTTTACTATTATGGAATGATGCAATGCTTGTGTTTTTATTTTTTAAATTAATAGCATGTTCTACAAGCATAACTTCATTTCAACTTGTAATCAATATTTAAGAGATATTAAAGAGATCTTTAACTTTTCTTTTTTTCCCATACCAGGTATTTGAAATTAGATAGGTATGTACTTATAATTACCAATTTCAACTGACATACTTCCAGTGAATCACTACATGTGTTCATGTAACAGACTGTACAAGGACAGAAAATTCTTTTTGAAGCCCTAACTAAGGTAGACATTCAAGCCTTCTCACTCAGCACAGATACTTAAATCATCTGGTCATCTAGTTCTGCGTCACTGTATTTCTATAATCACTTTTCCTTGAAATTGCTGAAAGTTTTGATGGAATGCATCCTGAATTTATCTCAATTATCCTCATCTCTAATCACTAGTTTTTAATTTTTTACATGGATTCTTTTTATTGGCTACTAAGGTAGATGCCCTGATAGTCTTTATTTATTTATTTATTTTTTGCTCCTCTTTACCTCCTTCCTAAAAACTCCAGAAAATATAATTTTCTGTGCTTCATATGTTTTCCAGTTAATAATTGATAAGTTTTTTGCTCATTATCTTAGGCAATCACAGACTTAAATTCATACATCCATTGCTATGTTGGATATTTGTAGCTAAAATTTCTCATTATATTCTTTTTTTTTTTTTGGGGGGGGGGAGCACACCCACCAGTGCTTGCACTCAGGGGTTACTCCTGGCTCTGTGCTCAGACATCACTCCTGGCAGGCACAGGGGGCCATAAGGGATACTGGAATTCGAACCATTGTCAGTCCTGAGTCAGGACTTTATTTTTAAGTTACTTCTTCTAAACTACTTTATTCTTAACTTACTAAAACATTTCTTTTCGTTTCATAATTAGTTTTCCCTAAATAATTCTATGCTTCTATATGCTGCTAGTATTGTCCATGCTTAGGCTCTCCCATTCCAATCCTTTCACTCCAATACCAATAGAGTTATTTTCCTAAATAATACTTTCAGAGTTGGAGCCAAAGGACAATGAGTAAGGCTCTTGCCGTTGCATGCAGCCAACTCAGGTTAAATTGCCAGAACCCTACAGAGTGGCCTACCAAAAAAAAAAAAATCAAACCCCTTAGACTGAAGTAGACTCTATAAGCTTATCACTCTCTTCAAGCTGAATAAATTGAGTCACATTGATTTGCCTACTGAACCCTTTTATTGACTTTTTTAAATCATTTTTTTGTCTTAAATCGCTTCTCTGGTAGTCTTTCTACATTTCTACATAACCCCCTCTCTTTCATAAAATTTAGCTCATTCCTAAGTGACTTGTGTTGAGACCACTTTTGTGTGTGCTCCTATCTCTTTGGTCTATTCAACCTGGTCAACTCTGCAGTCTTGAGTTTCATTTGAGTTTCATTCATATCATCAATCTGAGTTTACTAAAAGTCTTTTTGCAAATTCTCTTTTTTTATACATAGGCAAATTGCCACCACAAAACTAGCTATAATTATGTTTCTATACATAATATTTATATGATTTCATTTTTTATTATTTTTGGGATTGCAAACACAGAGCACCTTACTATGTTCTTTTATTAAACCTATGAAAGGTAATTTTCACAAGAAATAGTCTAGGGGCCCGGGAGATAGCATGGAGGTAAGGCATTTGCCTTTCATGCAAAAGGTCATCGGTTCGAATCCCGGTGCCCCATATGGTCCCCCGTGCCTGCCAGGAGCAATTTCTGAGCATGGAGCCAGGAGTAACCCCTGAGAACTGCCAGGTGTGATCCAAAAACCAAAAAAAAAAAAAAAAAAAGAAATAGTCTAAAAAATTTTCTAGAGGGTTTATTTTTTTAGACATAATCTGATGATCTTGTTTCTATCTCTAAAACCTTAAGTTAAAATTGATGAGTTGCTATAATTTTATTACTTTACTGATGTTTAAAGGCATAGTTTACTAAGTTAAAGAAAAAATATTTTTGGTTTATCAGTCATACCCAGTGGTGCTCAGGGGTTACTCCTGGCTCAGTGCTCAGAAATCACTCCTGGAAAACTTGAGACCATATGGGATGCTAGAGATTGAAACTGGCTTGGCAGTGTGCTGGACAAATGCCCGACCTGCTGTGCTATCACTCCAGTTCTTAAATTGAAGACATCTTAACCCTTTTGGTATTTTTTCCAGTCCAGTCCTCTATTTCATCCCCCAATTAGAAAATTATTTATATTTGTGAATAGATATATAGAAAAAGGTTAAAAACCAGAGTTTGGACTTGTCAAACTCCCAATAAGAAAGAAGCCATGCCCTGAAAAAAATTTCAAAGGGATGTAGCTCTGCACATCCTCTGACCACCACTGAGAATGCCCTCCAAAGTAAAGCAAACCATACTTAAAAAAGAATGTGGCCCAGAGTAATAGAACATTTGCTCCCTAAAAAACAAATAAATAAATAATGAAAGTCTTGTACTTTAAATATTATCTGAAGTTCATATTTAATCACTAAAACCACAGATCTGTATTTGCCCACCTAAATAGCCTCAATTATTTTTATTCATTTTTTCATTTTTTCAAATATATTTGCTTTATATTTATCAAATATAAGGCAATTGTTATTTGAAAATATTCTTTTGTTTTGTTTTTTTCTTTGTTTTTGAACTTATGAATGTTATTTTATTAGTTTTTCATGTAACCATTTGTTACCCTCCATATTTAGGTATGTTTTCAGTTTAAGATATAAGAAATGCAATTTTGGTTTACTTTTCAAGATGTGATTGAGTGCATTATAATGTAATATGATAAATAAAAAGTACTCAAGAAAATGGAGACATACACTGTTCAGGTAGAGAGGATTAACATCATTAAAATGGCAATACTCTCCAAAGCATTGTACAAATTTAATGCAATTCCTCTAAAATACCCATGACATTCTTTAAAGAAGTTGATCAAACACTCCTGAAATTTATTTGAACAACAAACCTCCATGAGAAGCTAAAGCAACCCTAAGGAAAAAGAAGATGGGAGGCATCACTTTCCTCAACTTTAAATTGTAATACAAAGCAATAGTCATCAAAACAGCCTGGTATTAGAAACAAAGACAGTCCTCAGATCAATGAATAGACTTGAGTATTCAGTATTCAGCAAATGTTCCCCAGGCGTAGAATTAATTAATCTTTGATAAAGGGGCATAAAGCAAAATGGGGCAAGGAAAACCTAACTAACAATGTTCAGAGTAAATAGATAGTTTTGAAAGGACCAGTCATGATATGAAGTTTACTACAAAGATTGGTGAGCACAGTTATAGAAATAATTACACCGGCAACTAGCATGACAATGGTAGTGAGTGATAAAAATAGAAATTTTTTTTTTTTGGTTTTTGGGTCACACCCGGCAGTGCTCAGGGGTTACTCCTGGCTCCATGCTCAGAAATTGCTCCTGGCAGGCACGGGGGACCATATGGGTCACCGGGATTCGAACTGATGACCTTTTGCATGAAAGGCAAACGCCCCACCTTCATGCTATCTCCCAGGCCCAAAAATAGAATTCTTGTCTCAAAGACAAGCAGGGATGGGCATGGGGGCATTGGTGGTGGGAAGGTTACACTGGTGAAGGGGGGGTTTCTTTTTATGAATGAAACCCAACTAGAAACATGTTAGTAACTATGGTGCTTAAATAAAAATAATACTAAAAAAAGAAATAAATGGGGGAAGAAACTAGATTCATTGGACTTCCTCTACAGTGCTCATTGATCTTAATTCTTTTTAACAGTGTTCATTATAAGGATGTTTAGCAATTCATGAAAAATCTTTTGTGATATTCTTACAACAAGATATTGACAAGACAGTTTTTTAAGCTCTTTTTTTTTTTAAGGATAAGGATGAAAGAAATACAGTAAAAGAGATATGTGAGTGGCAATTGTTGTTCTTTTGCATAGGACCAGCAAAATATGAGGAAAATAGAAAGGAAAAGCCTTGGCCTAAATACACGGAAACCTCACCCCTGAAGTATTCTGGCATAAGACCAACTCTGGGTTCCAGGCATACTAGGTTGACCGACCCCTGCCGGAGTCATTCTCTGTGGTTTTTTACCAATCGCTGTTGTGTTGTCAGATTTCTGTAGTAAAGATCATGATGAAAATATTCTTAAGGATATACTTATTTCAAGAATTATTAGCCTTTTATTTTTATTTTGGTTTTTTGGGCCATACCCAATGACGCTCAGGGATTACTCTTGGCTATGCACTCAGAAATCACTCCTGGCTTGGGGGACCATATGGTATGCCGGGGATTGAACTGAGGAACATCCTGGATCAGCTGTGTGCAAGGCAAACACCCTACGTTGCATCATCGCTCCAGCCCCAAGAACTATTAATTCTAATGAACAGAAGAAAGGTTCCCAAATTCAAAGTATAATTACAAATAAGAGTGGTTATATAAGATCTCAATAGTAATATTAACTGTTCATATATATGTCTACATAAATGATTTGCATACACATTTTGGGGGGGGGGTTGGGCCACACCTGGCTCTTCACTCAGAAATCGCTTCTGGCATGCTCAGGCAACCATATGGGAGGCCAGTTCATTGCAGACCCACTGCAAGCACCCTCCCACTGTGATATCACTCCAGTCCTACATACACATTATTTGTGTAAAAGTATTTTATTAACTTTCACTTAAAAATACCCTTCACCTACACATATTAATGCACAGGAGTGATATTCCCTAAAGAATCTACCTTTTAAAGTTTGGGATAATTTAAGAGTTTTGGAGCCTCGGTAGTTATTGGTTAAGCACTTAAAAAAATTATGATCTTGTTTGGAAAGTAGTACACTTTCCAAACAAGTGGAAGCAGAGATAAACAGATGGGAATATATTAAGCTGAGAAGCTTCTGCATCTCAAAAGAAATAGTGCCCAAGATGCAAGAGCCATGCACTGTGTGGGAGAAACTATTCACCCAATACCCATCAGATAAGGGGCTAATATCCAAAATATACAGGGCACTGACAGAACTCTACAAGAAAAAAACATCTAATCCCATCAAAAATGGGGAGAAGAAATGGACAGACACTTTAATAAAGAAGAAATACAAATGGCCAAAAGACACATGAAAAAATGCTCCACATCACTAATCATCAGGGAGATGCAAATCAAAACAACGATGAGATACCATCTCACACCACAGAAATTGGCACACATCACAAAGAATGAGAACAAGTAGTGCTGGTGGGGATGCGGTGAGAAAGGAACTCTTATCCACTGCTGATGGGAATGTCATCTAATCCAACCTCTATGGAAAACGATATGGAGATTCCTACAAAATCTGGAAATTGAGCTCCCATTCGACCCAGCTATTCCACTCTTAGAGATATACCCTAAGAACACAAGAATACAATACAAAAACCACTTCCTCACACCTATATTTATTTTGCAGCGCTATTCACAATAGCCAGGCTCTTTAAACCAAGATGCCCTTCAACAGATGAATGGCTAAAGAAACTGTGGTACATATACACAATGGAATATTATGCAGCCATCAGGAGAGATGAAGTCATGAAATTTTCCTATACATGGATGTACATGGAATCTATCATGCTGAATGAAATAAGTCAGAGGGAGAGAGACACACACAGAATAGTCTCGCTCATCTATGGGTTTTAAGAAAAATTAAAGTCATTTTTGTAACAATTCTCAGAGACAATGAGAGGAGGGCTGGAATGTCCAGCTCACTTCATGAAGTTCACCACAAAGAGTGGTGAGTGCAGTTATAGAAATAACTACACTGAGAACTACCATAATCATGTGAATAAATGAGGGAACTGGAAAGCCTGTCTAGAGTACAGGTGGGGTGGGGTGGGATGGAGGGAGATTTGGGACATTGGTGGTAGGAATGTTGCACTGATGAAGGGGGGTGTTCTTTACATGACTGAAACCTAATCACAATCATATTTGTAATCAAGATGTTTAAATAAAGAAAAAAATATTTAAAAAAGTAATTGCCCTCAACATTTTGATTAATAAAATTTATTATTCATTATGCATCAGCAATAAAAAAAATTATGATCTGTGTCCAGAGAAGAACATAATACTCCATTTTCTTCTTTCTCACACTGGTGTCTTTCCATAATCTTGGAAACAAAAATTGCAACAAATTGCAACGTATGGATTCTCATGGTATTGCAAGCTCTTAACTTTATCAGTTTCAATAAATTCTACC
This sequence comes from Crocidura indochinensis, assembly GCA_004027635.1. Classification (NCBI taxonomy): domain Eukaryota; kingdom Metazoa; phylum Chordata; class Mammalia; order Eulipotyphla; family Soricidae; genus Crocidura; species Crocidura indochinensis. The sequence goes on from PVKC010041619.1 coordinate 6,640, forward strand.
AGAGGATATAGACTCTACTTCTGAGAAAAACACCTGGTGGTCTGAAACATGTAGGAGACTATGTTGAGGATAACATATTTTTTTTGTCTTGAATGATGAGCAGATTCATCAGCAGCTACAAGACAACACCTTGGACAAGATGAACTAACTAGTCCCTGGTACTCCTGGTTGTAAAGTTAGCTAATCTCTAAACTTGAAATTCTCTGGTTTTTTTTTCCAGGAAAACCACCAAGAAAGTAATTATATAGAGATGAGCTGATGTATGTACTGCATGGTCCCTCAGCCACACTTTGGGTACAGACTGCCTCCTTCTATCTTCTACTAGATGGATGATTTGGGGTCAAGTACACTAAATGTGCAAGCCAGTGTCAGTGGTCACCTGAATTGATCATCCATGTTAGTGACAATGTTTCCCATATCCAGAGAAAGGAGTCAACACACACCCACCCACACCCACACCCACCCACCCACACCCACACCCACAACCCCCCCACACACACAATTTTTTACTTGAGTAAATGTTCATGTTTGTCCACACCCTGTTCATATAATGAACTCTTAATCCCTTAAATGATAGTGTTTCAAATATGGAGCCTTTGGGAGGTTATATATAAAGTAGTAAAGTTATTATAGCTCAAGACTGAAATTAGTGCCCTTTTAAAATTCATCCTAGAGAGCTCTTTTGATCCTGCCATGTGAGGACACATGGCAGAGAATATGATCTTGCCAGACACTGAATCTGCTAGCACTTGAATTTGACTCATGGACTTCCTGTGAGCAATACATTTAAATGTATTAGGGAACTTATTTTGTCCTTTTATGGTTGTTTTTTTGGAACTTCACATGATATTGCTTAGGGATTACTACTGACTCTGTGTTCAGGGATAAATCCTGGTGGGATTCTGGAGATCAAATGCAGCACTGTGTATTGAACTTAGGTCAGTTTAGTGCGAGCCGAGTACCTAAACTCTTCTACTATTTCTCAGGTCTCTAAAGTTGTTTTTTAAGTCACCTGTTCTATTGCTTTTTTGTTAAAACAAAGTGAATAGACTATGCAGAATTATATAGTCAAGCATACATAGTCCACACACATACATACACATATATAAATACTTATAAAAGACACATAACAACATAGATCTATAAGTAATGACATTTTGTGAGAGGAAATGAGCTATGTTCTTAAATGCTAACTTTTATAAGGCTGTTTGTCAATGATTATCAGGATAGATTTAAATATGAAACATTAGATTGGAGAGACAGCTTAAAGTACTAAGCATTTTGTATGCAGAAAGCCCAGGTTTGATCCCTGGCACTGCACAAGTACTATTGGAAGCAACTTGAAGTATGGCAGCCAGAAGTAGTTCCTCTACATTGCCAGATGTGGTCCCCTAAAAGCGAAATAAAAATAATAGAATGGTAATTGATGCAAAATTCCCTATGATGTCACCTGCTGCCTCAGGTGTTGCTTTTCTGTTTCATGATGAGCTTCTATACAACACTCATTCTTGTCCACCTCAGAGGTTGCTCGATCCATTCTCTCATCAGACCATAACTTTTCTAGGTCCACAATTTATACCACAATCAAGCTATTTTTTTTCTTTTCTGGTTATGTCAATTATTAGAAAACAAATGAGTGCAAAATGAAAACAAACTCCACCCACATTCCTATTTGAGTGGAACCTGTGTGTCCATCTAGTCACAGATTCAGCTTGTTAGAAATAAAGCATTCAGGCCAGAACTATGGTAGAGAAGGCAGGATGCTCACCAGGTAAGTGGGTTACCCATGTTTAGTCTCTGCATTCCATGTGGTCCCCTGAACCCTGTTCAAAGTGATCTCTGAGCACAGAACCAGGAAGGAATAATCCCTGAGCACTATCAGATGTGGTCCTCCCTGTCAAAAATTAAAAACAAAAACAAAAACAAAACCGAAAATGATGCTTTCCTATGATACCAGGATTCAAGGGTCAGGGGGGCCAGGGGGCCTTGTCTGACAGAGCCTTCTGCATTGTCCTCCCCCAGGCCACCACACAACAGCCCTACCTACTTTCCTTTCTCAATACTGTGTCTGCAGCACAGCCAGAGGTGGAGATGAGACCCCTTAATGATGGATTCTTTGCTTAAATGAGGCCCAACAGCTGCTGATAGTTCCTATGTCAATTTTAAAGATAGTCTTGCTTTATCCTGGGATATCTCTGAAAGCTCAGGCCACTCTTGCTTTGTGCTGGGCTTCCAAAACTCTTTAAAATGACCCTATGAGACAGTTTTCCATTTTCTGGCTCCCAGCAGCAGAACAGCACTGCTGAATTGGAGTAAGTGGAACAACAAATGTTTCTTGTTTTTTGCCTTGCCATTTGATAAGCAGTGCACATTGGAAGATACTTTTGAAACATCTAGATAAGCGAGTTCTGTGAGACAGGAGTGCCAAGTCCAGGTTTTGACCTTTAGCAAGTTCATAGTTTGCTGCCAAGTTACAACCTATTCTGTCAAACACTTATAGGACTTGCTCACATTTCTTTTTTGTCTACTTGCTCACTGATGGGGCACTGCTGTGGCAACAGATGAAGGTCTTTGGCTGCTTGTTTGGTTTCTCTGGTGGGCCTGGGACATGTCGTTCATTTGACTTATCAGTTGAAATCTTGTGCTAGCCAAGTAAAGCAGTTAATCATATGTTACCCGTCAGTGTATAAAGAAACTCTTAGATCCATCTCTCGTTAATTCAAAATTCAAGAAAAAGGTTAACAACTTTATACTTCAGATCTTTAGTTAGAAAATCAATTAGGTTGAACCATACAAAAATGTCATTTTTGCCTGTCAAATGGTAAATTAGTAGCTTTTAAAAATGGTTCTACCTAATAATGAACTTTTAAAATTCTATATTAATAAATCAAAAATTCTTTTCAAAATAAAAGTAACTTTAGACTGACCAGACACAAGTCAGTGTGTTTCAGAGTATATTGTAACTTTGACTAATTGCTATAATATACAACAGCATACTTCTATAGTGTATTATGTATTTGCAAAAACAATCTTTAAATTATATCTATGATTATAGGATATTTAAAATATTTAATTCATACCACTAAAATTTTTTGGTCAGTATTGAGCTATGATATATAATAATGCTACTTCACAAAGATACACTACTGTTGTAAATAAATGGCTAATGAAATACAACTAACAAGAAATGCGATGCACTCTTTAAAGCTCAAACTCATAAAGTTGTTAAACATAAAAAAATGATATCTGGTTGTAAAGTTCTTGCATTCCGTATGTTAATCAGTGAACATTTTATATTGATACTAAAGAAATAAAATGAGTTTAATCTTAGATTTGCTCTAGTAAAATATTGACTTTGACAGAGGAGCAGAGGAAGAAAAATTCAGTAGGAAAAAGAATTGACCAGAAGCCTCTTCATACTCTGTCTTATACAGCAGCAGATGGAGACTTTGTTGGTATTATTCAACAAATACTAGTTAGAGGTTTAGTCCCCAGTGGTTTTGAAATCAGATCCTGGATATCAGCCTAGATTCATTTCTTGTACTGGGACTTTGGGAAAATTACTAAATCCTTCAAAACCTCAATTTTTAAGTCACAAAATCATAATAATAGCATTATCTATCCCTTAGGATTTCCAAGATAAAGTGAGATAATTCATCTGTATATGTATATATGTATGTATGTATGTATAGTTGAGATTGTGACTTAAAATTATAAAAGCCTTCCAAATACTTCATGGAATTATATCTTGTTCCAAATATGTGCTAGACAATCAAGTACAATAATCAAGAAAGTATCTGTACCCTGGAGACATAACAGTAGAGCTGAGAGTAAGAATAAAACTAGTAAAATAATACCCATTTAGTTTAATTGTGTTTATAACCCAAACACTCTTGAGACTTCATATGAGCATCACATTGAGAAAACATGTAGGATAAGTATGGTCTAATCACTTCTTATGTACAAATGAGCATCACTTTTTCCCACTGAGATGTCTAATACCATAATATCATCTACAGTGGAAATCAGCAACTCATAGCCTAGAAATAAAACACTTGACTCAATGGAATTTGAGGATTTGTGAAGAGTGATGCTTTCCTGATTATTCAAGAACATTAGTATGCAATCTCAATCACCAGAGAAACATGCAGGTATATTAAATAGCTTGTGAGGAATGCATCATCATTGAGCTGGAGCCTTCAGGCCTGGGACTATTGATTTTATAAAGTATCTTAAGATCAGTGCCAGATGATCAATTTTTACTATGAGCTTGTACATATAGTACAGGCCATAAGGTGCTTGCTTTTCATGTAACTGATTGAGGTTCAATCCCTGGAAGTGATCTGAGTGTAAAGCCACTGTAACTTCTGAGCACAGCTAGGTAAGACCCAAAAATGTTCCCAATTTTTTTTAGGAATATAATCACTTTATTTAAAGGCTAAGACTGGCCAACCATTCACATTTATCAGAATATCAATAATATAATAAAAAAAGAAAACAACCTGACAGGGATTATCTGTCCTAATTCAACCTCTTCTACTTCCTCCTCTCCTATGATCACCTAATTCCAACTCTACTGACTACCCTGATATTCCCAAAGTCCAATTCAGCTTGAGAAACTTATTATTTTTTATGTTGAATGTGTTTGTGTGTGTGTGTGTGTGTGTGTGTGTGTACGTATGTGTGTGTGCCTGGAATAATTTTCTCCTTATACATGCCCTGTCACTGTCTTAGGATAAAGATTCAAATGTTCCTTCCATCCCAGGGCAAAAACTTGCAACTTCCCTATTCATGGTGTTATTATTGTATTGTCTTTGTTGTCCTTGCTGGATTTCCCCTCTAGCCTATTATATGTGATATTATTTAATTAATTTATTAATTTATGAATAATATACATATCCATTGTACTAGCCTCCTTTGTTGAACTGCTATGCTTTGCTTTGTTTACTACCATTATCACTAGGGCTTATTTAGAACAGTAGTTGACACATTGTAAGTTTCATTCAAGTAATTGTTGCATGAAGACAGAAGTCAGACCATGCAAATACTAGGGCACCAATACAGTAATTCTAACACATGGATACAGTTCTACAAATTAGCATGCGAGCTCCAAGTGACCAGAGTAGTAGGAAAAGTAGCATGCTTAATCAGAAATATCTACATTAGAGTTTCAGCTTCCAGCCTACCACTGTCACTAAGCTACCACTAAGCCTTTAGTCTGCGTCACTTTACAATCTTTCATCCCAAAATGAGTGTTTCTATTCTTCATTCTATAATGCTGGGAAGAAGACCTATATTCCTGGACCTTTTTATCTAAAAGGCTTCCTTCCTGTTAGGTCTGACATTAGGAAAATATAGAGAAGGAAAGAATCGGTAGAAGAGAAGTGACTTCCATTTCCTTTCTGATCCTGCCAATATGCACACAAGAAGAAGCACTTTTGACAACCCCTAACTTCTTAAAAAAAAAAAAAAAAA
>PVKC010041620.1:0-12116 GCA_004027635.1 Crocidura indochinensis
GACACTGTACTAGACATTGATGTGAGTTCCTGTTCCCAGTTGATGACAGACAGGTGAAAGAGGAGCTGAGCAAGATGCTGGTGGATGCAGCTCCTAAGAACTGTGTCTTCAAAATACTCCTTTACCAGCTCCAGTGTTTAGTGTGTGAGAGTTTCTGGTGAGATCACCATACCTGCTGGTGCTTAGGGATTTACTCCCATCTCTGTGCTCAGGAATCATTCCAGGCTCTGTGTTCAAGGATTATTCCTAATAATAGTGTTTAGAACAGTGGGCAGGGCCAGTAGAGGGTTATTAGATGGACATATAAGTCAATACAGTAAGTTTACTTGTTCCAGCAGACTCCAGCTTTAGTTGTTAATCCAGTTCCTTTTTTTTAATCTTTATTTAAACACCTTGATTACAAATATGGTTGCAGTTGTATGATTTCAGTCATGTAAAGACTTCACCAGTGCAACATTTCCACTACCAATGTCCCAAATCCAGTTCCTTTACTTATCAACAAGACTTTCTGGTAAGATCTCTAGTGTTAGCTAAGCTTCAGGAGTCTATACTCTGAATTCAGAAAAATAGCTATTTACTTAGGTTTGCTCTGCAGTTTGGGCCTAGGAAGCAACTTTGAGGTACATGGTGCCCAGCATGGGGGTGCATTGACATAGAGTAGGGACTGTTATTGATGCTGGTCTCATATATTTTTTATGACAAATGAACAATAAAATCAGGACTTCTTCAGGAGTGAAAACTAAATTTAGGGAATGACAATGTGTTTCAATGGGCAGAGTATAAGGGCTGAAGTGATAACATAGTGGGTAGGGCATTTGCCTTGCACATGGCAGGTCCGGGTTCAATCCTGGCATTCCATAAAGACCCTTAAGCACAGAATGATTCCTGAGATCAAAATCAGGAGTAACCCCTGAATGTTGATGGGCATAGCCAGAAAACCAAAACAGCAAAGAAAACAATGACCAAATGCAGGATGTCTGACTCCCAAGGCCAGGTCTTTCGTGGCTAAGCTGTCCCTGTATTTTCTGAAAGCTGCTGATTGTGGGCCAAAATGACCATAGACTCTTCTAAGAGAAAGTTGGCTTCCAAACACAGGCATCCTTATTTTACAATAGAATTTGCTGTCATATTTTTACATTCTAGTAGATAGGAAAAGACAGTCAATTTGGAAGAGATATTGGGTTGGGGGTGAGGGGAACATCTAGCTGTGCTCAGGGCTTTCTCCAGACTACTCTTTGCTTAAGATTCATTCTTGGCTGGGCTCAGAGGATCTTATGTAGAACCAGGAATTAAACCCTGGATCCTCACATGCAAGGTGACCCACAGTACTGTCATTCTGTTCCCTTATAAAAATCTTTTTCAAAATACATATGTGGTTTTGATGTTGAGTAAAAGGAAATACACTGATGCTTGTGTACCTCCTCCCCCAACACCCCAACTCTCACTCAAGGTATCTCCTTGGGAGTGCTAGTGGGGTGAGGTGCAGCTCTAAGTGGAGAGACACTTCCTGGACCCCACTGGCATTGCCTGCGGTTGTGGGAGGCTGTCCGAGTTCTTTGACTGACACCATCAGCCTCTGGTGCTTTGGCTGCTGGCACTGCTCATGGGGCCTCAGAATTTCCACCAGCATGATGGAGGCATCTGAGGCATTCTGAGCCCCAGGCATATTGTCCACCTTGGCAGAATTTTTCTTTTTAAGCATCATGTTGGCTTGTCAACCTCATCATCCCAAACCAGTGAAACAATCTAGTAGACTGGCAGCCCCTCTGGATGCTGCAAATTTGATCGAAGGGATGGCTGGCTGGTTTGGCCATTTTCAACTGCTCGTGAATGATTTCCTTTCCAGAGGGACAAGGAGGCATCTTCAGGTCGGAGTATATGCATGTGGGCACGCGGGTCCTGCTTGGCCTATGAATATTCATGAGCTCGCTGAGACAAGGCGCGTCAAATCTGGGAGAGGGAATAGTGCCCTGTTTTCAAATCAAAGCTGAGAGAACTCCTTTTAACTCATCATTAGGTTTTCATCAGAAACGAAGGCATTTATATTAAATTTGGATTCGATTTAGCGATCATTCAAGCCCTCCCTAATTAGATTGCTTGCTTTCTTCCCTGAATAATATTTTTCAAAGATCTCTTTATGATCATTTAATTTGGAAGTCGATGTGAAGAGACACATCAGATTTTGTAACATATTTTGTAACACGTTAGTGCTTCCTTTATTTTAAAGTTGCTTGTTTATATTTTTTGATAACCAAGAGTGACCTGATTACATGTTGACCTTTTTCCCCCTTTTCTTCAGTGATGGAAATTGGGATGCTGGGGATCAAACCCAGGTCCTGTGGGACATGCATGACCTCTATGCTACCTCTTTTATTTTGTTTTATTTAGTTTTTTTCACTTTTTTTTTTATTTTTTTTATTGTGACTGAAGTTCATTACACAGAATTATTTACGGTACATAGTGACAATGAATGAAGGGCATTCCCACCACCAATGTTGTCCTCCCTCCACTCTTGTTCCCAGCATGTCTCCCATATCTCCCTCCTTTATCTCCACGCCCCACCCCTCCACGCCATATTAGTGTAATTGGTCTCCACTTTACAGCTTGTTGTAGGTTGGATATCTATTCTGTTCGGTGTTCCAGTTTTTGTTTGGGAGATGCCAGGGATCAAATCCAGGTGAGCAGTGTGCAAGATAAATGCCTTAACCTTCTGTACTATCTCTCTTGCCCAAGGAAATGATTTGTTTGTTTTTTGGTCCAATCTAAACAAAGAAACAGAAATAATCATCTCTGAAATGTGACTTCTAGCATCTGGTCTGGAGGGGACCTAAGAAAACTCCATAAGCCTGGGTACCATGGCCTGATATTCAATCCTCATGACATGCGATCTAGTTATACAATTTTAAAGACTTTCATCCACTGATTTATTTTAGGGCATTGTGAGAAGTTGGCTTGGAAGTGGATGCTTGGGTATCTTGAAAAAAAAATTGACATCCCTCAATATAAACTCTCTGCCAGTGAGGCTCTTCACGATGTGGCTATTCTCTGAGAAATTCCAAACTGTTTTACATGGCTCAACTATTCTTTCTAACACCTTGGTTAGGTAGAGGTCATTATCACCTCATTCTACAGTTGAAAGGTTGGGTTGAGGGGGCCGGGTGGTGGCGCTGGCGCTGGAGGTTAGGTACCTGCACTAACCTAGGACGGACCGCGGTTCGATCCCCCAGTTCCCCTTATGGTCCCCCCCGTGCCTGCCAGGAGCGACTTCTGAGTGAATAGCCAGGAGTAACCCCTGAGCTTTGCCGGGTGTGGCCCAAAAACCAAAAAAAAAAAAAAAAAAAAGAAAGGTTGGGTTGAGAGAAAAGTGATTTAGTCTGAGGATTTGTAACCACTGAGTGGCCAGGAGCAGGCTCAGCACAAGTTAGTTCTCTTTTCACCTAAGTATAGCCCTCCACAGTACATCAAGTTTATTTCCACTTCAAATCTCCTTTCATCCTTCCCATTCTATAAAAAACAATGTTGGACAGCTTTGCTAATTTGAAATATCTTTTTTCTCTTACTTACTAACCAACACACACACACACACATCACCCTCTCTTGAAACCAGGAAAGTGCAGGATTTTCATCTCTAAACCTTTGACAGGTAATTAAATGAGAAAACTCACAGTGTTTGGCTTTATTAATGATCAGTGATATTGGTTTTTCCATTTATGGTTGCAATATTGTTTCCTTTATAAATAAGTGAATTTTCGAAGTTAAGATGTGTTGTTTATAACAGGTACTAAATAAAATAAATAAAATAAAATAATGTTGATGGTTTCAGGAGGTGTAAACCCTGAACACAGCCCAGACCTTGGGACCACGACAAAGATCAAACCAGGATGGGAAATTCCAGATAAGGCTTTGAGTTCCCTTTTAACCCTGGGCGAGAGCCTGTGTCAGATTCTGCTTTATACAGAAAACGAAGGATATGAGAATCTTAATCCAGGGTTCATAGATCATTGAGAACCTCCCAAAATGCTTCCAATTCCTTTGTTAGAAGAAAAAAAATCAAGTAGGATGCTTATACATCAGTGTAAGGGTCCAGGGACACAGAACAAAGGGTTGGGCACTTGCTTTACATACAAAAAACCCAGGTTCAGTCTCCAGAACCCCAAATGATTCCCCAAAAACCTCCAGGAATCACCTCTGAGATAAGAACTAGGAATAAGTCTTAAGTACTGCCAGGCATAACCAAAAAAAATAAATAAATAAAAGTTTTTTTTAGAAGAAGATGAGAATTAGAGAATACTGTTTTTTCTTAAGTAAGAATGTAGTTTATTTTGGAATTATGTTTACCCTCTATTTTATCTTTTTTTTTGGTCACTTTTTGGGGTCCAGGAGGGGCCATGTGGTACCTGAGTCATGCATGCAAAGTATTGTTCTAGGTTATCAAGTTACTTCTCTGGTCCACATGTTTATCTGTTCATTTGTGCGTGAAAACGTTTTGTGATTAGGTGATGAATCAGAATTGATCATTGCTTATTTTGGCTATTCCAATATTTTTATTTTGCAAGACAGAAAGCTGACCATCTTTTCTTTTCATTGTTGTTGTTGTTAGTGTTACTCAGGGACCAAATTGAACCAGGGTCTCCTGATTGCAACACATGCATGTTGAGCATCTCTCTGGCCCCAAGTTGACCATCTTACTTTATTTAACCTCCCTCCTTAATGTTCTCCTATACATCACCAAACCTCAGGTTCAGGACATTTCAACATCAGGAAACAACCTGCCCTCTGTTGTTAGAAGAAAAAGGTTTTGGCTGGATCCAGCATTTTATTGTGGTTACTAGCAATGTAAAGCTGCAAGCCATAAATCTTCATTGAACCCAGCGCTGTTGTTTCTCTTTGAAGAAGTCTCTCTCTCTCTCTTTCTCTCTCTTTCTCTCTCTCTCTCTTTCTCTCTCTCCAGTGTAACTAAGATGCTAGCTGAGTGAAATAAGAGAGCTGTGAAAGTAAAGAGGAAAAAGCTCGTATTTCTGGGAGACTGTGACACCAACAAAAATACCAATCAACACACAAACTCTTAGACTCCAGGCACCTCTCATTGAGCTCACAGCCCCTTGCAAGTGACAGCCCAAGCCTGTCACTCTCTGCTGAGGGAAATGAAACCTGAAGCATCAATAAACCCCACTCTCCAACCTCTCTCTCTTTATTTATTTCCCAAGAATTTTATTGAGTCCATAACTGATCATGTGCAATTATAAGACTGTTCATCAAAAATATTACTTACATCAATGAAATGTCCAGATAAAACTTAAATATCTGGGAGCCGGGCAGTGGCGCTGAAGGTAAGGTGCCTGCTGCCTTGCCTGTGCTAGCCTAGGACGGACCACGGTTCGATCCCCCGGTTCCCATATGGCCCCCCAAGCCAGGAGCGACTTCTGAGCGCATAGCCAGGAGTAACCTCTGAGCGTCACTGGGTGTGGCCTAAAAACCAAAAAAAAAAAAAAAGAAAAAAAAACCCAAAAAAGAAACTTAGATATCTAATCCAAAGAATTGTGTAGGTATACCACAGCAATCCAAATCCTATCAGGTAAATAAATACACAGAATATTGGGTAAGTGATACTGAAAATACACTGCCAAAAAGTGGTATTGTATAAAGATAGTGAGAATGCATGGTCAATTGAGAAAAATGTTACAAGTCAGAGTGATATTGGAGATCCTGGTGCTATTTTTAGTTAAAAGGCCAGTACAGTGTGTCTGTAAAATTACAGGTGAGTACTTTTTCCTTTTAGTATATTTTCCAAAGATGCCTATAATGGGAGTCTTGAATGTGATTCAGGGAGAAAACCTATACTTCTCATGTAGGGAGTCGGAGTTGATTCCTACCAACCACTCCCACTCCCAAATATACAAGTGGGTGAATGAATACTAATAACTTTCACTTTTATAATTTTTTTTTTGGTTTTTGGGCCACACCCGGCAAAGTTCAGGGGTTACTCCTGGCTATTCGCTCAGAAGTCGCTCCTGGCAGGCACGGGGGACCATATGGGGAACCGGGGAATCGAACCGCGGTTCGGTCCGTCCTAGGTTAGCTCAGGCACCTTATCTCCAGAGCCACCACCCGGCCCCCTTATAATAATTTTTAAAAGGTGATTTCACAGTCTCTGATGGGCTGTAAGGCAAATTCGGTGAAGAACCACTGGTTAAATAAATCATAGCTAAGAATTTCCCAGATATCTAAAGACCCCAAAATAAATAGACCCAAATAGAAACACTCAAAGACACATTATGAAAGAATAACAAAAGTCAAAGCTAGATATAGAACCCTGAAAGGAACAAGATCAAAAAAAGGAACTTATAGGGGCTAGAGTGATACTACAGCAGATAGGGGATTTGCCTAGCACTTGACCCACTGGGTTCTTTCCCTAGCATCCACATGTTCCCCCCACACCTGTCAGGAGTGATTTCTGAGCATAGAGCCCATAGAGCCAGGAGTGACCCCCTGAAGACCACTGGGTGTGACCCCCAAATGAAAACCTTACATACAAACGAAAGCTCCTAAGATTCACTATCAAAGGAGACTCTGGCAAGCCAAAGGGGTTGGAGTATAGTTTAAAAAACAAACAAACAAACAAACCCTAATGAAATGAAAACTCCACCAAAAATACCATATCCAGCTATATTATGATCCAGATTTGAAGGATTGGTACAGAGCTTCATAGTTAGGCACCAGCTTAGGGAATTCATAGCCTTGAAATAAAATTTGGGTGTGTGTTGGTGGAGGTGGATCAATCCACTGGTGTTCAGGGGTTACTCCTGTCTCTGCACTTGGAAATTACTCCTGGTGATGTTCAGGGAATCATCTGGGATGTTAGGGATCAAACCTGGGTCATCTACATGCAAAGCAAACACCCTGCCCACTGTACTGTTGCTCTCTACATTAAAGGATCTTCTTTAGAAGACAAGAAAAAGTTCTCAGCATTTGCCATTCACTCATTATGCCTATGTTTTCCCTCTGCAAGATTAAAAATTTTTGTTTATTCCTAATTTGCTAAGGAATTTTATGCTTTTTCGATAATTAATTAAATTTTCATTTATGGGAGCCGGGAGGTGGCGCAGGAGGTAAGGTGCCTGCTACCTTGCCTGCGCTAGTCTAGCACGGACCATGGTTCGATCCCCCTGTTCCCATATGGTCCCCCATGCCTGCCAGGAGCGAATTCTGAGCGCATAGCCAGGAGTAACCTCTGAGCGTCACTGGGTGTGGCCCAAAAACCAAAAAGAATTTTTTTCATTTATATTGAATGATCTTGTTGCTCCTATAGAGATAAATATTGCAATCTTTACTTGTTTTTGCAGATATCTAAGCATTATCTGGAATGTAATATTTTCAACATAAAGCTCATAATCAATTTTTAGGATAAAATGCACTTTTATTCTTTTTCTTTTTCTTTTTTTTTTTTTTTTGGTTTTTGGGCCACACTGGCGGTGCTTAGAAGTTACTCCTGGCTGTTTGCTCAGAAATATCTCCTGGCAGGCATGGGGGACCATATGGGACACTGGGATTTGAACCAACCACCTTTGGTCCTGGATCTGCTGCTTGCAAGGCACTTTTATAAACTAATTCTGATTCTTCCTTAAAATTTTCTTAATGCTCCTCTCCACTCTAATTAAAAATTGTCTTTGCAGAATTTTATCTATTTCGCATAAACTTTAAAATGCATGAGCATAGGTGCAGAGTGATAGCACAGCATGGAGGGTGTTTCCTTGCAAACAACTGACATGGGTTTGATCCCTAGCATTCCATATGGTCCCTTGAGCCTACCAAGAGTAATTTCTGAGCCAGAGACAGGTGTAATAACTTCTGATCACTGTCAATGTGACTGAAAAAAAAATCCAACAAACAAAAAAAACTTGTATGAGCATTGGTCTACTCACAGAACTGCTTTTTAATTTTATACCCCTACCAAAAAAGGAAGATAGTTGGGAGGGGGGAATAGTTTCCCACTATTATTGACTTCTAGTTCTGTAGAATTTCAGTTTAGCTTTAATCGCCAACATGTAGGATGTCACCACCTGCACAGTAAATTAAAAAGTAAAGGTCTCTTCCTTAAAAAGGAAAAAAAAGCCATCTCTGTAAATCAGGCCCCATTTAACCTGCTTTAAAAATGGCTCCACAACCAAACCCTGAAGCTCTGAGGTGTGTGTTTGTGGCCTTGCATTTTGCCTTGCTGGCGATATTCCCCTTGAACCGAAGGGAGCCACTCAAACCTCTCTGCAAACTCTTTGTAGATTCCCATCTGTGACTTGATAAATATTTGATGCAGTGGCCAGTCAACATCCCCACATTAGTGAAACTTCTGCCCAGGAGCAACTGCACAGCTCTCAGCTACAAGACCGGAGTGAGTTAAAAAGAGGGAGTGTATTCATGAGCCACTTCAAAGGATTTGAGCTGTGTAGCTGGCAGTTTTGCAGACTGGCTTATTGGCTCTTTTGCCTATAGTGTGAGGACCCAAACACATACTATGACAAGGAGAAGCCTGGTTTTCCCCAAAGCAGTATTTTCTGCCTTTGTGTTCACAGCTCAGGAGGAAAAAGCTGCTGCAGTTTGCCCCTCCCCTTCCCTTGGTCAAACATCTGTCAGCGTCTAAAGTGGGTTTAAGATCTGCCCTGAAAGAGATGCTCCAAAGGTGGGATCAGATCCTCTTGTCTGGCACAGTTTTATATAATGGAAAGGACCACCTATTTCTCAAATGGCCACAACTGATCATTTTTTTAAAATTTTATTTTATTTTAACATCTTGATTACATACATAAATGTGTTTGGGTTTCAGTCATGTAAAGAACACCACCCATCACCAGTGCAACGTTTCCATCACCATTGTCCCAAATCTCCCACCTCCCACCCTCCCCATGCCTGTACTGTGGACAGGTTCTCCATTTCCCTCATATATTCTCATTATTAGGACACACAACTGATCATTTTAAAATTAACATTTCCCTCTGATTATCCTGAGCTGACAGGAAGTATTGGGTGAACAAAGCATAACAGGCCAGAAAAAAAAAAAAACCTGAAATGACTCCTGAGTCTGGAAGCTTCTAGAAGGAGGTGGTTCCTAGTCATTTCTCAAGCCTTAATTCAGATGTGACTTCTTATGAAGCCTACCAAGATTCATTTTTAGTATTTGAGTCTTGGTGCCCATGCTCTGAGCATCAGTAACATCTTTTTGGAGAACTGCCTTTCCCTAGGAGAGCTCTGAGGTTATATTCTGAAGACTTTATTGTTTAATTCTCTTGTTAGCAAATGGTTTCTAGAAGGACTCCCTATACTTAGAAAAAACTGAGTCTGGGGTCAATATTATTGTACAGCAGGTAGTTGTTTTGCTTGTGGCCAACCTGGTTTCGACCCCCAACTTCTCATATTGTCCTCTGAGATGAGAGTAATTCCTGAGGGTAGAGCCATGAGTGACTCCAGAGCATCCCTGAGCATGACCCAAAAATAAACCCCCAAAATATGCTGAATCTTTTGAATTTAGTACAACTGTCTTGCAATTACTTCTGCAAAGGACAGAGACCATTGCAGTATCACAGGGTATCAAATTAGAGAGTTTCCTCCACTCAGTGTTTGATTTCTTCATTTCCTAGCTCCCTTTAACCTCTAAGCAAGTAGGTGTCCGTTTTGCTCACACAGTTCTAATTCTAAGGGTTTTTGTCTTCCTTCCAAATGGTCAGGTGCCAACTTTGAAAAAGCTGAAGAAAGAAGTAAAATAGAAGTTGAACAGGTGAGGCCAGAGCTAAATGGAGTCATTTACTCACATGTTTTGTTCCTTCTAGCAAAACATCTTTTCTCTTTATTATTTGCTGCTTCTATAGGACCTTTCCCCTCATTCCCCTTTTTCTGAGTTTCTTGCTCTTAGCAAAGGGTCAAGTTAAGATTTTACAGGAACAGGAACTCCATTTTTCCAACTAGATGGCCAAAGAACTCTCAAGAAGACTGCAAATTCCAAAAGGAACATGGAAGCTCTTCTGAAGTGTGGTTTTAATTTGAGGATCTGAGAAGAAAACATTCACATTACAGATGTGTATAGAGACATATCTATAGGAGAAAATTATATGCATGATTCAAAAGAGTCAGTATCAGATTTGAAAACAAAATTGTTAAGAATTATTTGGGCTGAGCACTCAGACTCCTGTGAGTTAAGAATTCACTCTTCTCTAGGGGCCGGAGAGATAGCACAGTGGTGTTTGCCTTGCAAGCAGTGATCCAGGACCTAAAGTGGTTGGTTCAAATACCGACATCCCATAAGGTCCCCCATGCCTGCCAGGAGCTATTTCTGAGCAGATAGCCAGGAGTAACCCCTGAGCACTGCCTGGTGTGGCCCAAAAACCAAAAAAAAAAAAAAATCACTCTTCTCATGAGTGACTTTGGTAGAGAAATAGGAGAATACCACAGGCTTGACAAGCTCTTATCTTATCCCCCCTGGCAGTATTGGCATTTTCATGGGTTTCTGTTGGGTACTGGAAAGTCTTCAAAGCCTAAAGGATCAATGCATAAGCAGCATGAATTGAGATGGAGGGACAGTTATTTTCCCAGAGTGGCCTTGCCTATATAAAACCCTTCCCCAGGTATTCTTTCAACCCTTAAAAGCCTGTGCCAGTTGAGCATGGGCATAACAAATGACCCTTTGATTCCACTTTGATGGCTTGTACTAGCAATGTATCCCTCTTAGCCCCCCCATTTTTCTAACTGTAAAATGAGATTAGACTATTTACCTCATAGAATATGGCCTATGTTTAACACAGCTTCTAGCACATAAGAAGTAAACATTACTAAACATTAGTGTTTTGTTAGCATTAAAAATAGTCAGCATATGGTTCATTTAGACGCTAAATTTTTGACCTTACACAAAAAAAATAAAAGGGGAACCATATGCCTAAATATTTAAAAGTTACAAGCAAGCTAGCAAACTGTCAAATATAAAATAATATATTTTGTTCTACATTTAAAAAATCATTAGAGCTCTTCATTTCGTTTAACTTTTAAATTTTATTATAAACACAATCTGATATCTAGAAAACAAGTATTTCTATGACTTGTTTCTTAGAGTTGACTTACCTTTAAATTTTTGGGGTGCTGACAGAGAGATATAGCACAATGGGAAGGGCACTCCTTTTGCATGCAGCCAAAATGGTTCCATCCTTGGCTTCCCATATGGTCACCCAAACACCACCATAAGTGATTTCTGAGTGTCGGGTGTGGCCCCAAAACAAACAAAACACTTAAAAGAAAGTTAAGAGCTGGAGTGCGTAAGTCACTCCCCTTGCATGTGACAGACCCACTTGGATCCCTGGCACTGCATATGATCCCCTGAACCCTGCTCTGAGCAATTCCTAGGTTCACAGAAGAAGTATGCTCTGAAAATTGCTGGGTATGGCCCCCCAAACGAAAAAAAAATGTTTTCAGGCATCCTGGAGAGCTGGCTGTTGTTTGAATGATAACTGAAAAAGTCACTGCAAAGACTTATTTTTTGGTAATTCATACAGTAAGAGGTCAGGGGTAGCAGATCAGTTAGTTATATGTTCACCTTGCAGGGAAGAAACTGGAAGTTCCCTAGCACAGGCCTGGCACCTGTGTGGTCCCCACAGCATTGTCATTTGTGATCCTCAGTGCCATAACAGAGTATAATTTCCAGCATTCTGCATCTGTGAGAAACACAGTGAAAATGGGAGCTATCTATTGTGGAATGCTGACTCCCAGCCTAGGGTGATAATTGAAAAGCTGAGTACATGCTCTAGTACATATGGCATTTCTAATCCTCAAATTAAAAACCCTGCATCATTGCAACAAGGACAAAAGGGAAGGCAAGGTGGGAAGAAAGAGAAATGGACAATAGGTTCAGCTATTCTAGGAGGTGAGGAGCTGGCATGTGATGGGCCTGGGTTTGAATCACAGGCACCATATATGACTCCCTGAGCATTTCCAGGCATCGTTCCTGAGCACAGAGCTAGAAATAGCCTCTGAGTACTCCAGGGTGTGGGGAGAAAAAGGAAGAGACAGTAAAAGAAAGAAAAAGAAGGAAAGGAGGAAGAAAGGAAGGAAGGAAGGAAGGAAGGAAGGAAGGAAGGAAGAAA
>PVKC010041621.1:0-12115 GCA_004027635.1 Crocidura indochinensis
CACCCGGCAGCACTCAGGGGTTAGTCCTGGCTCTATGCTCAGAAAATGCTCCTGGCAGGCTCCGGGACCATAAGGGATGCTGGGATTCAAACCACCATCCTTCTGTATGAAAGGCAAACGCCCCACCTCCATGTATCTCTCCAGTCCCAGCTTATTTGTTTTTAATCTTCATGTTCATGCAATTAATTTAAAACAAATTTAATCATAAACTTTGTTTTTAATATCATTCAATCTTTTTCTATGTGTAATAATTTTTAAAAATATTTGTATAATGTGAAGATATAGTACTTTAATAAAGTTTAAGTCAAGCTGATAATTCAGAATTTTAAGTTAACTTCTTTCTATATAGTTATTTCCATACTACCTTGACTCTAAATTTCATTATCCTGTCCTCAGAAGCTAAATGACTCTTAAAAAATGATTATTTATTAAAAGCTAGTTCATCAAAAGTGAACCTTTTAAAAGTGAAATAAGTACCTCACAAAAAGAAACCAACACATACATGCTGAGTACAAAGGAAATCTCTGAATTGTGAAAATGTGGCTTAGCAGGTGGTTTTTACCTTGTGACCTTCAGTGATTTCAGTCTCTGGAATTAACAGGTTGGGTTTTTGCTGAGCACAAAGCAATTTCTGTGGCAACTTTGTACAGAGGGCCAAAGAGCAAACTAAAAAGCAGAAAGTGACTTTGTGTGATTTTTTTTGAGCAGCACAAAGACATCATTGAATTGTTTCTGTCAATTCAGTACAGGAAATGCTTCACCTCATTGTAGTTCTCAGAATAGGCTTTTTAATTGTTGCAACAGCTATGAAGAGTGCTTCTTGCTTTATTTTAATGAATAAGACTTGAGCAGCCACCAACATGTACAGCTACACATTTTCCAAGAGCGTCTTTGAATTTTTGAAAATGAAAACTTTCAATAGGCTTTCCTGTCTCCTTTGGTTATTAATATTTTCAGTAGCCTAATGAAATCCTACAGCTATTCAGGCTATTGGTTTGTGTTTTTTTTATTGGTCAGTATTGTATTTTATATTGGTTACTCAGCACGCTAGCATTTGTCATTGAGGAATGAAAACTAGAGAGGATCAAAGATTTCAATAAACAGTAATTATTGTGAGTCAGAAAAATAATATAGGATGTAAAGCTTTGAGCATGGTCTACCCTAATGTAATTCCTGGTACTACATATGGTTCCCTAAACACTTCTGGGAATGATCCCTGAATTCAGAGTAAGCCCTGGACACAACTGTGTGTGGCTCCTCAAAAAGGAATGAAAAAAGAATGCAGTTAAGCACTTATCTATTAGAAATTAATGCAACCAGGACTTTCAAGATCACATGTAAGCATAGAATAGCCATTAAGGCTTGTCCAGGGATGCAAGGTTGGTCTAAGTCCTCAATAGATGTACTATCCAGGGGTCTCAAACTCAACTTACCTGCAGGTCACAGGAGGCAAAGTCGGGGTGATCCTTAAGTGTAAAGTCAGTAGTAGCCCTTGAACATTGGGGTGTGTGTGACCCAAACAACTAAAACAAAACAAAACAAAAAAAAAGATTCCTCCAGGGCAGGGCCACAAAATGTACCAAGGGTCGCAAACGGCCTGATTGCCGGGAGTTTGAGAGAGCAGAGAATGAGGCAATGTGTCCAGCCAGGCCTAAGGAGCTGAAGCTAGTTTGTTGTGGTCCTTGAAGGTCTCTAGTTCAAAGCTCTCTCTATGAAATGCATAAACTTTCTTTCTTTCTATGATCAGTTTGAAATTGTTTTATTTTTTAAAAGTGACCTTTGGAGTCTTCCTTCCAGTCCAATTCATCAAGAGGTGACATTGATTTCTCTTTTGAAATGTCATTCTCTCCATCCTTTCTTTTCAATCCTGTGCTACCCTGAATCACTACTTTTCTCTCATGCTCTCATGCTGGTTTATTACTAGATCTTCCCTAACAGGTTTCTTGCCTCTGGTACATCTCACCTCAGCTTCATGCTGTATCCTATCATGCACATCAGATAAGTGGTCTTAAATGACTCTTTTCATCATATCATAAACCACAGTTTATAGAATTGTCTTAAAAGCCTAAGGCTGTCATTTCAGGCTCTCAACACACTGCAAAACTGTAATTTCCCTATCATGCCCCCCACCTCCTTTGGAATACTCTTTCTTAGCAAGACTAAATCTGTATTTTTCTCTAAACACGTCCCACCCATTTACCTCATGCTTGGTGATTTCCCTCATGCTATGAATATGTTCCTGAAAGCACTCTAATCTTTCTTTATCATGCTTTTACATTTTTGAAGTTACAATTTGTTGTCTCTCTCATTCTCAATGGTGTCAATTATAATAAATCTCATGTCTTTGAAAACACTAGTATATTTCATTTTTTTATATGGTATACATATATATCTCTCACTGTGTTAATGAACTATTTAATGTTTAATAGTCTATCCCTGTATAATTTCCCAAAGATAAGTACTGAATAGCAGTAACATTTATTTGACTGTTGTATAGTTGTTTCAGGCATTAAGTATTTCAATATTTCACCACCAGTGTCACTTGCCCTCAACCAATGTTCCTAGCTTCCCATTCACAACTCTATCCTGCCTCTTTGCAGGCACAAATTTACTTCATATTATTTGCTACAATATAAATGCAAATGGAGTTATCAAAACATAGATCATGTAAGAGTCAATTTGTGATAATTATTATATCTCACAAATGTGTCACTAATGTCATTGAGAATCTACTGTTTAAGTTAGTACTAGTCTATTTTTGGTGTTACTATTTATTTTCATCTAGTTTTGTGGTTACTCTCTGCAACTTACCCATTATACTTGCTGTGATCTTTCTAGGCTGACATTGCTATGAAATTTAGAGGTGTACAAATTTGGAGATATATTTGGCCTTGTAGATTTGGAATGGTTTTTTAAACAGAAACAATTATTATTAATGGAGGGCATTCTTTTTTTAGATGCTTATTTTAGGCACTGTTATTCACAATGTTGGAGGGTTTCATTCATCAGACATTCCAGAACCACAATCTTAACCAGTGTCTGCTTGCCTCCACCGCTGTCAGACTCAGTGTCAACTCCTATTTTATCTCTCTCAGCCCCACCATTGTAAGCTGCAAGGAGAGCAGTTCTTCATTTCTCTTCCCTTTGAACACTTATTTCCTTACTATGTTTCATTATATTCAACATAAAAGATGATTCTGTGTTCTTCTCCTTTTTGCTTTACTTTTAATACTCTTCACTCTTAATACTCTTCAGATTCATTAAAGTAGCAGCATATGGGACAATTTAATCTTTTCTTCTAGCCAAGTAATATTTCATTGTATATATGTACCTTTATGCATATGCCTTTTTCCTCTCATCTGTACTTGGACACCTGGGTTACTTCCAGATTTTTTTCTATTGTTAATAGTCCTCTAAATATACTTAGGAGCATGGTTGTCTTCTCTGAATAGAATTTTGAGGTTGGGCTAGATGCTAAAAAGTTGGATTGTTGTGTCTTCAAAATTGAGTATCACCCCCCCAAAAAAGAATTGAGCTTCCTAAGGGAGATAACTTGGTATGATGATTACCAGGGTTTTAGTGAGAGAGAAATAAAAAATTTTTTGCTCTACTGAATTGAAGGGTTCTTCCAAAAGAGGAATTTCTAGAAAGGCAATTCATTTCAGAAATTATTTAAGTATTGCTTTCTTCATATATCTATGTAATCTTTGAGTTTCTAGAAAGCCAATTTATTTTAGAAACTATGTAAGTATTGCTTCCTTACCTTCATAAATCTATATGATCTCTTTAATTATTTGGCTTCAGCCTGGGAATATACCAAAATCATAGATGATCAATGATATTTGTAGAGGTTGCCTAGCAAAGGAGACTAGCAGTGATATTTATCAGCACATGCCCAGAATAACCTGTCAAGAATACACCCTTTAAGTGATAACAACTGTGCCAAATATAGAAAATTTGAAATTAATTTGACAAATTTTACAGAAGCTTTAGATAGTGCTAATTAATAAAGCCACAAACCAAAAAAAATTAGAACTTAAAGTTTTCTTTATGTAGTTCACTTGTGAATTTTGAAAGACACTTAATAGAGATCTATTCTTCTAACTTTTATACTTCTTTTCTAAAATATTTTCTACCTCAGAGCAAACAAACAAAAATAATGAGAACAAGTACTTTGCATGAATATCTTACTGTTCTTTCAGAGGTACAACCCACCTTTTCTTACTATGACAGTTGCAAGACTATTGAAAGTTTTTTTAAAAATGGCTTTGGTGCCGGAATGGCATGACGGTAAGGCATGTAGAAGGTCATTGGTTCAAATCCAGGCATTCCATATGGTCCCCTGTGCCTGCCAGAGGCGATTTCTGAGCATAGAGCCAGGAGTAATCCCTGAGTGCTGCTGGGTGTGACTCCCTCCCAAAAATGGCTTCAAGCCCTAAAACGTTTGGGTTGGTATTACTTCTTAATACATAATGTATATTGTTTTCAACCTAAACCTACCATATCAGCAAACCATAAGTAATCCTCTGGCTTAAAATTAATTTAAGACACCTTAATTATCATGTTCTGTTGAATGCCTAGCTGTAGTTCATATTTATACAGATGGCTATGCTTAGCAGTCACCCAGTTGTGAACAAATGTGAACATTTGGTTAACTGTAACATGTTCATTCAGTTTGCATGTGGCTCAAGTCATTTTGCAGCATCACTACATGTATTTTTTATAACTCTCTCCTATGCCTTGCTGATTGGAAATAAGCTCAGTGTCAACTGATTACAGGCTATATCTCTTAATATATGCTCTTATTATAGAAAGGATGATAATGCTGACGAGGTGATACTAAAAAATAATTGGCAATAAACTTCAATGATGATATATTTAGGAGCAGATTTCCATTAGTGCTGGTCATACACTCTTAACATGGTCATTATTTATGGCATTGGTACAGTTCTGAGATGACTTTCCAGCATATAGTCACAACTGAATTGGGTGAATTCTACTTATTTGGGAACTAAAGTGCCTGTTTCTACATTCATATACATGTTTCTTCTTCTCAGTGGGCAGAAAGGTCTCTCACAGCTGAACCTATTTGATAATGTTTATCTGTGACTCCCAATTGCTTTAGTCTGGGCCTTATGATATGTTAAGCTATGTTATGTTATGTTATGTTATGTTATGTTATGTTATGTTATGTTATGTTATGTTATGTTATGTTATGTTATGTTTTATTTATTTTATTTGGTGGGAGGCACACATTGTGGTACTCAGGGATTACTTCAGGCTCTGGCTGCAAGCAAGGTATATACTCTATCTTCTACCTCTTGTAATTTTTTTGTTATTTTATTAGTTTTTGTTTATTTGTTTTTATTTTTATTTATTATTATTTTGTCTATTGTTTATTCATTTATTATGTTTATTATTTGTTTGTATTTTGTTTATTTAGATTCTTCTTGAGCTTATTTTTTCCCTTTATTTAATCACAATGACAAAAGCTAAATGAAGCCTTTAAGTTCCTATTGTGTTCACATCTTTTATAGTTTTTGTCCTCTCTCTCTTTTTTATTGTCATTTTTGGGGCCACAGTGTTCAGGGCTTACCCTTGGCTCTGTCACAAGGATTACTTCAGGCAGAACTGTGGGGACCACTGGGGATAGAACCTGGGTTTGCTGTTTCAAGGCAAATATCATAAACATTGTACCTATTGCTTTGACCCTGTATTCTCTTTTTCTGTCAAGATAAATTCTGTTACATGATTCTGTTCAGAGGTGTCTACTATGTATACATAAGTCCATTCATTTTAAAATATATAACTGCCTTAATACCAAAGGTCTTGTGTATATATACACACACAGAGTCATACATATGTGCATAAGTATGTTTTTATTAGTTGCTAAACTTTTTTTTCTTTCTTTTTGTTTTGTTTTTGAGTCACACCCAACAGTGCTCAGGAGCTACTCCTGGCTCCATGCTCAGAAATCACTCCTGACAGGCTTGGAGGACCATATGGGATGCCTGGATTCAAACCAATGACCTTCTGCATGAAAGGCAAATGTCTTACCTCCATGCTATCTCGCTGGCCCCAGTTGCTGTACTTATTTATTTATTTATTTATTTATTTATTTATTTATTTATTTTGTTGTACTTTTTTAGGTAATCTTTCTTTTTATTTTAGTACTTCTTTTTTAATTAATTAATTTTTTGTTTTTGTTTCTGTTTTTTTTTTAGGGGGGGGTCACACCCAACAGCGCTCAGGGTTTACTCCTGGCTCTATGCTCAGAAATCGCCCCTAGCAGGCACAGGGGACCATATGGGATGCCGGGATTTGAACCACAGTCCTTCTGCATGAAAGGCAAGTGCTTTACCTCCATGCTATCTCTCTGGCCCCTTAATTAATTAATTTTTTAATTTTTTTAGTTTTGAGGTCACACCTGACAGCGCTGAGGCTACTCCTGGCTCCATGCTCAGAAATCTCTCATGGCAGACTCGGGGGATCATATGGGATGCCGGGATTCGAACCACTGTCCTTCTGCATGCACGGCAAACACCCTACCTCTGTGCTATCTCTCCAGTCCCTTCTCCTGATTTTGTAGGTAATGTATTTTATTTTTTCCCACTTGGTATGCTCTTCCACTCCACACAAAAATTTGAGAAAGTGGAAATGAAAAAAAGGTTTTGAAGAAACAAGGCATTGTCACTAGGGTTATTAAAAATAAAAATCTGAGGAAGAGTCCATTTGAAGTATTTTGTACTTAATTGTATCTTGTGATGTAGAAGTTAAAAAATGCACAAAGTCATAGAATTAAACAAAACATGACTTTACAATTCTCTAGTGTATACTTCTTAGAGGTCATTCATTAACATTTGAGTTATTTTACATTTCCCTTCAAAAAAATTTCTAATTATGGAATGAATAGTCCCCCCACTTTTCTCCTTTATAACCTTTATGACCATCTTGAACTCTTTATAGTGGCTGGTGAATACAAATAACTGTTATAGGACATAACATTGTTACATCTCAGTATTTGAGACTGTTAAAGTTTTAGAGTTATGTAATGAGAGAATTAGAAGGAATAATTTCTGTATTATATTTCATTCCTATATTTATGGTAGAAACAAAAATAGATTATTGAGAAGATTTTTCTCCCAAGACATAACATTAAAATGACCTCAACATTTCTAAAACGTCTGCTGTCTACCAACTTCAATCAACAAGCTCATTGATTTATATTACTTCGCATTCTCTTTAGCATAAAATATAGTACCTTGCCTAAAATAGTTTACTTTTGAAGTATGAATAAATAATAGTGGGTAGGTGAGTGAATTCATACCATTTTATCTTAGCAAAGAAGACACTTATCTGAGCAAATGGGCCAGTAGTAGTTTTCCCAGAGTCAGTTATTTTAATAAATACACAATGACCAAGTGGGCATTCATTTTTCCCATTGCATGTGCTAGATTAAAATTTCTCAATTAGAGATCTTTGATTTTTCACTCTGTGAATTTCTGTTTTAACTTTCCTTGCCCTCATTGTGTAAGAAAAGTCTCCAATGACATCCAGCTGCTCTCTGCCTAGACTTTGAGTGCAGAAACAAATTACACGCTTAAAATGGATTAGAATGTCTCACCACACATTGGTCTGGGATGAATACTCTGCTAAGAGCAGACAGCTCTAATTAGAATGTGCTCCTATGGCAGGGAATTTGATTAGAGATGAGAAATGTATGAATTCTTCATGGAAAGGGATTGTCTGATAAAATTAAAAATTACCTGTATTTCATGAATTTTTCTGTTTCTCATCCCACAAGTTAAAATGTCAAACTCTGTGAGGCAAAGGCACACAAATAAACATTAAAAAAAATAAAGTTGGCCAACAGAAATTAAATTTAAAATATTGTGACAAGTTAGAAACACATAAAGACAATTAAAGACAGTTCTTAGAAGTAGTCATATTTTCTTTGTTTGGTTTAATTCTAATAGATCAGTGGCAAGCATACACATAAAAGCTCCCTTTTAAAATGTCATTTTTAAAATTATGAGGGTGGAATAGCATATGGCA
Source organism: Crocidura indochinensis (assembly GCA_004027635.1). NCBI lineage: Eukaryota > Metazoa > Chordata > Mammalia > Eulipotyphla > Soricidae > Crocidura > Crocidura indochinensis. The sequence continues at coordinate 8,056 of PVKC010041621.1, forward strand.
ATAGTGGTATCAGGGCTGATTGGAACATTTGATGATGAGAAGTTAATGCAAACATACTCCCGTTTGCAAGAGGAAAAAAATATTTCTCCAAAAGATAGGGTGTCCAACCTTCTTTTATAAGGATAGATCGGCCTTTATATGTTTACTCTCTCAGTACCTCTCATCTCTCAGACTCAATTTTACCTTCTTCCCCAACTCTAGCTTTCATATATTCTGAAAAATTCTGGAATTAGGGAAAGTCTCCAGAATCCCCATCTCTTAGCTTCCTCTGCAATTGAGGGATTATAAATGAAGGAAGTGTTTTTAGTCCTTAAATAGATACTCAAGACATTTTAAAGTAAATCAGGAAATCCTTTAAGAACAGTGGCACTTCAAGAATTTGGAGGAAGAAAGAATATTTTTCTTTTTCTTCCTCTCTCCCTCCTTCCCTCTCCCTCCCTCTCTCTCTCTCTCTCTCCCTCTCTCCCCCTCCACCCCACACACACACCAAATCTAAAACCTTCAGCTTTTCTGAGGAATTAAAAAATCTTGCTTGTCATCAAAAACTACAAAGAATTTGACACTTTTAGAAGCCCATAAATAAAGAATCTTATAAACATCAAGCATTATTAAAAGACTCAACAGGTATAATTAGAGAGTTCTTTATTGTAGAGTCCAGACTCTGAATTGCTAAACCAGTGGTGGGGGTAGAATGGGGATTAGCAGAGGGAATGAGCCCATCACCGCGGGAGCCAGATTGCCATTGTCTATGCTCTATTCCCTGATAGACAGTCTGGTTGGCACCACCTTCTCCCACTGCCTTTTATCTTCCTGTTGCTCTTCACTAGGAAATTACCTTTAGAGCAGTGGCTCTTACAAGGAGGTGTTGGCCCCCTTGGAGTGGCATGTGGAAATATCTGGAGACATTTTGTTCGTTACTGTATGTGTGTTTGTTTCTGGCATCTAGTGATAGAGTTTAGGGCAGCTGCAGAACATAGGACAACTCCCAAAGACATGCTTATCTAATGTGTACCATCAGTTATATCATATATGGTTGGGTAAAATTTTTCCACAGGCAGAGTCTGCAAAGAATCATCTCTTTGTGGGAACACCATGTACATTTTTCAAAAATGGGTGTGACATTCTTAAATTGTTCCAGTGTATTCCAGAACTTGTCCTGGTTGTCTTCCAGGTATCGTGAGTGCCAAGGATTAAAACTGGGTTTTCCACATGCAAAGTATATACCTCCAGCATTTTGGTTCATCTCCCTAAAGTTATATAAAATATTTTTATGTTTGCTCCAAGTTGGATTTTTTTTTACAAAGTTGACTGAGATGGACGTTAGCTACAAGACATGTATTAGGAGATACTGTCACAATTAACACTGGTGGACAGAGAAAATATAAAATTGAGTTGAAATGAAATTCCAATAAAAGACCCAATCAGATCCACAGAGAATTTCTGAAACTCAGAACTTTGAGAGTAGCTTCAAGTGGTGAGTGAGTGGGTCCTTCAGACTTCCTAGTGGTCAGTCATTAGTTGAGGACAAACTTAGTGCTTACAAGAAATCCTGTTCTTCAGCTGAAGCAGTTCCTAAAGAGAGTTGTCAGCCATGGCCATCTGCAATACTCTCAGCTAGAGAAATGGGCTCTCCTGATATTTCCCACATGCTGCTTAAGGCCTGAATTGGTTTATATTGAGATCAAATCTTTATGTTGTTAAGATACAGACTTTAGGGGCCAGAGAGATAGCACAGCGGTGTTTGCCTTGCAAGCAGCCGATTCAGGATCTAAGGTGGTTGGTTCGAATCCCGGTGTCCCATATGGTCCCTGGAGATTGCCGGGGGCGATTTCTGAGCATAGAGCCAGGAGTAGCCCCTGAGTGCTGCTGGGTGTGACCCAAAACCCGAAAAAAATAGAAATAAAAAAAAAAGAAAGAAAAATACAATATAATTTTGGGGCCCGGGAGATAGCATGGAGGTAAGGCGTTTGCCTTTCATGCAAAAGGTCATCGGTTCGAATCCCGGTGCCCCATATGGTCCCCCGTGCCTGCCAGGAGCAATTTCTGAGCATGGAGCCAGGAGTAACCCCTGAGCACTGCCAGGTGTGACCCAAAAACCACACACACACACACACACAAAAGATACAGACTTTAGGGCTTTTGTTTGCACTACATTAAGGTACTCAAGATATTTCAAATGCCTTTATACATTTAATATGTTCCATATTAAATATAACACTTCTTTTGAAAGATACAGATATACTAGATTTAAACTGACAGATTAATAAGAACAGAAAAAGGAGGATAAAAGGCAAAGAAGAGGAAGAGTTACTTATCTATTAAATGTTAACCTGTGATACATATTTCAACAAATGAATTTCACAGTTTATCTATGATGTCATTAACTAGTACATCCTAATATCACCAGAGTTTTTAAACTTAAAGGAATAGGCATTAATCAAATCATGTGAAATGTCAAAGACACCATGTCTGATTTCTGAAAGCAAATGTGATCTATATATAGTAAAACTGACTTGATAGGTTACTCATTAAGATGATTAAAATTAAAATTTTTTAAAAGATTATTAAAATTGTCCATGAAGTGAGTTCAATACTATAGTACATACACTTTATATGTTAACTCCTGTGCTCAATCCTCCACACTTCCTAGTTCCCCAAGTATCACAGAAAGCAACCTCAGAGCACTAAGCACTAAGTATCTCAAGAGCACTGCTGAGTATGGTCCAAACCCTAACCCTTCAAATACTAAAATATGTGGAAAAGACTCCATTGAGAAATATATAAATTAGTACAATGAAATCAATGAGGTGAATATTATTGAAAAAACTAATGTAATCAGGACACTGAATTTGTCTCAATAAATAAAATATATTATTTTGGGGGATTTTGTTTATATTGGTCCTCAAGGTCCATCTTTTTATTTATTAATATCTTTATTTAAACACCTTGATTACAAATATAATTGTAGTTGGGTTTGAGTCATATAAAGAAAACCCCCTTCACCAGTACAACATTCCTATCACCAATGTCCCAAATCTCCCTCCTCCTACCCCACCCCCACATGTACTCTAGGCAGGCTTTCTACTTCCCTCATTTATTCACATTGTTATGATAGTTCTCAATGTAGTTATTTCTCTAACTGCACTCACCACTCTTTGTGGTGAGCTTCATGTCATGACCTTGACCTTTCAGTCTTCCTCTCTTTGTCTTTGAGAATTATTGCAAAAATGTCTTTTATTTTTCTTAAAACCCATAGATGAGTGAGACTATTCTGCATCTATCTCTCTCCCTCTGATTTATTTCACTCAGCATAATAGATTCCATGTACATCCATGTATAGGAAAATTCCATGACTGTATCTCTCCTGATGGCTGCATAATATTCTACTGTGCATATGTACCACAGTTTCCTTAGCCATTTATCTGTTGAAGGGCATCTTGATTTGTTTCCAGAGTCTGGCTATTGTAAATAGCACTGCAATGGATATAGGTGTGAGGAAGAGATTTTTGTATTGTTTTTTATGTTCTTAGGGTATATCCCTAGGAGTGGTATAGCTGGATCGTATGGGAACTCAATTTCCAGTTTTTGGAGGAATCTCCATATTACTTTCCATGAAGGTTGAACTAGATGGCATTCCCACCAGCAGTGAATAAGAGTTTCTTATTTCTTATTCTTATCTGATTTATCTACTTTAATTTGGGGCTATGCCTGGCTTTGTTCAGGACTTAGTCCTGTGCTCAGGATCTACTCCTGGTAGGGATTGGAGTCACATATTTGGTTCTGGGAATTAAATAGCACTGCCAGCACTGCTTGTTCTCATTCTCCGTGATGTGTGCCAATCTCTGTGGTGTGAGAAGGTACCTCAAAGTTGCTTTGATTTGCATCTCGTTAATAATTAGTGCCACAAAAAAGTGAACATAGACCCCCAGTTAACATCATGCACGAAGGTAAAATCCAAATGGATTAAAGACCTCGATATCCGACCTGATACTATAAGGTATATAGAACAACACGTCGGTAAAACACTCCATGACATTGAGACAAAAGGCATCTTCAAGGA
>PVKC010041622.1:0-12124 GCA_004027635.1 Crocidura indochinensis
GGGGGGGCACTTTTGGGTATTAGAATGAGAATTTGGGGGCTTGGATAATAGATTATTATTATTCTTTGGTTTCATGATGGTGATATAAAGTAGAGGAATGCTGGATATATTTGTACATTATTACTCCTGGCATCTAAGGAAAAAAATCAACATGGAGAAGTGTATATTTATATCTAATACAATATATATGTATATGTATACATATATATATATCTTTTCTTTTGACTTTTTATTAGTTTTGGTAGGGAGGGGTTCTCCAGTGCTGCTGCAGGCCCAACTAGGCCCATACTAGGCCCAACCTATTGGTTTGGTTCAGACTGATGATACAATGATCTACAGCTCAGCAGTATTGGGGCCTGCCAGGGAGTAGGAAATCAAGCTCAGACCCTAAGTACAGCAGGCTTATACTCTAACATTTTGAGCCTCCCAGTCCTCCCTTTTTTATTTTACTGCTAAAAAATATCCCATGTTAAAATGTATAAAGATAGCTTTTAAATTGGAGAAATTCTTGTTTATTTCAGTACTAGAATTATTGTTTAAGAGTGAATCAAATACCTCTCACTACTTTGTATATATTTACTGGGACTAGGGTCAAAAGTCTTCTGGTCTGCCTGGCTTTTCTCTACATCATTTTCATGCTTCTGACTTTCTGCCCTTGTGCAGAAACAGTACAAGAAAGCACGTGCTTGCTGTGTGCTGCTATAAGACTGGTTGAGCCTGGTTTCAAATAGATCTATGATAACTAGATTACCCACCCAACACCCCCAAATTCTCATTCTAATACCCAAAAGAGCCCCCCCCACGTTTTGCTTTATTGTCTATGAAGTCATTTTCCAAAGAGGTGTGTATAAACTTTATATTATGTATACACACATAAATTCACCAGCTAAATTATCCATAGGTTAAGCCTTCTTTTTATTTCCCCAAAACTTCCCCCACCATTTCAGCCCCCACCATTATAAAAGAAATACAGAGGAAATTAGCAACCGTGGTCCATCACCATTATGCTAACTCACAATTTTTTAGTTTTTGTGTTTTTTTGTTTTTGTCTAATGCTCAGAATCCTTTGGTCTTAAAGTCTATTATCTGACTGCAGCGTCATTAAAATAATAATACAATGATTTTAATAATCCAAATTGGTGAGGATTTTGAGGGTAAACATAAATTTCATCTTCTTGTAAGCGGGGAGCATTTCCCGTTGCAAAACCATTCCACCCGCAAGTATTGTGCAGCTCTTGTGCTGCCTTTTACGGGATCTGACAACTCGAGCCACTTCCATCAAGGTACATTACTGCACAAAGTACAGATCTCAAACACGGGGTGTCAAGAACTGCCGGGAAGACTGCAGCAGCAATCTTTTGTATGAAGTTGGTTTCTGAAAATATCTCTGACAGATGCTGCTAGGCCAAAGAGCCTCCTACAACCGCAGCTCGAGACAAATCCGGGACGTCTGTTTGTTCTCCCCCAGCAGTTGTCTGAGCTCTGTGACAGCACCCTCAGATGGGTTGTCAGAGTCAATGGCGCTTTCGGAAACCGTGGGAGGGGACAATGGGTGTTTTTTGGGGGTGGGTGCGTGAAAGGGAAGACAGAGAAGAAGCTGGAGACTCAGTAAGGGCTGAACCAGAACTAGCCTGAAGCAGAGCAAGCACCCAAGGATGACACAGCTTGCAGGGAGGCTGAGTGGGTCAGAGAGGATGGAGATAGAGCGATCAAGGCAGCTCGGATTTTAGCCAATGTGCTTCCGTGAACATCATGGGAATTGTGCGAAGCAGTTTTCTTTCCCACACGTTTTTCTCTGATTTCATGTATTGACTTAATTACATCAACCACACCTTGTTCCAAAAGAGAAGAAAAAGAAAATGGTGAGGGGAGGCGTGAGCGAAGAAAGCAGCTCTCTGCTAAATATGTGCCCAGGAAACAATTTGCTTTTCTCTTTTCCAGGTTCTGTTTTTAGCTTGCAAACAATTAAGCAAGAGCACATAAGCTCTCCCAGACAGAGCCTGCACCCACAGCAAATAGCACTTCATGGTGAGCGTGGGAGCAGCCAGTTCACCTTTCCCAATGCCTTATACAGGATTTTATTCAAGCTAACCCAGGACGGGCTAAAGAAAGTAGAAACTCCAGGGTCCTTCTAGATCCTTCCTCCTGCCTGGTCACTCACCTGCCTCTCAACCTCTTCTAGAGGAAACTGCAGGTCTTGCCCTTTTTTCCCCCAGAGCATCTCTTTATTCTACTAAACAGAAGGGCAGCTTGTGTGTACAATGCCAGCAGCATATCAGCCCCACATTCTTTAGATACTATTTGAAGGGGTTTCCATTTCCTGTGGATGGGTCTGAAAAGAGCAAATTGCCAGCTCAGAGAACACAGGGTACAGTGCACAAATAGAAGGCAATTAGGGTCAATCTATCTATCATAAACTGAGGAGAAGAGTGGGAGGGGAAAGCGCCTCTGAAGATGCAGGCAGAATCATGTTGTTAATCTTGCCAGTGTTTATTAAGAACTTCTACGTGCTAAAAGCACAGAACACAGAAATGAACAGTGAGAAGGCCTGATTCTTGCCTTTGAAGCATTCCCCATTATATAGACAGCTCTGTCAGTGGAGGGGTTCTGCATTTAATTTGGGGGTGTATGGGAGAGATATTCTAATATCAAAAAGTGGAATAAATACTAAGTGAAGTTTTATTTGAAAACCTTTTATGAAAGAACTGGATTTTTCTAATGGTAAAAGTAACTATTCTTTTTTGTTTGTTTTTTGTTTTATTTTTTTGGGGGGGCCATATCCAGCAGTGCTCAAGGATTGCTCCTGGCTCTTCACTCAGAAATCACTTCTGGCAAGCTTGGGGAACCATATAGGATGTCAGTGATTGAACCTAGGTCTGTCCCGTGTCAATCACATACCAGGCAAATGCCCTACCACTGTGCTATTCCTCCAGCCCCAAAAGTGACTATTCTTTAATTGGGTTCCTGGCCAAGAAGATAATTGTCTTGCATTTAGATGCATATTATGTAAAAAGATAAAATCTTGACACCCTAGGTCTTCCTCAGCATGGAGAGATACCCATGGATAAAAAATTTTTAAATCTAAGAGAAATAATACAAGGGTAAAGGTGATTGCATGGCATATGCTGATTCAGGTTTGATCCCTGGCAACATATTTAGGCCTCTGAGCATCACCAGAAGTGATCCCTTAGCAAACAACCAGGAGTAAGCCTGAACACCACTATTTGTATTCCAAACATACTGCCCATAATAAACAAGCAAGCACGCAGATAAATACATTAAAATTACAAACAGCTACCATGAGGTGTCTATCTACCAAGTTCATGCTCCTCCTTTTTCAATAATTGCTTTATTTTTTATTAAGTTGTTTCCTTCTGACTCACTATCTCTCTTTCTTAGTGTTTTGATCTCCTCTTTCCTTGTCTTCTTCTAAGAAGCTCCCCCCGCCCCCCTTCATTGGACTATAGTTCAAATTGCATGAGTTAAACACACATAAAAGATAAACTATTATGGATCTTACTTTAAGCAACATGGGGAGAAATGTGATTTAAAAAAATAGAACTAGGGGCCGGGCGGTGGCGCTGGTGGTAAGGTGCCTGCCTTGCCTGCGCTAACCTAGGACTGACCACGGTTCGATCCCCTGGTACCCCAGATGGTCCCCCGGGCCTGCCAGGAGCGACTTCTGAGTGAATAGCCAGGAGTAACCCCTGAGCGTCACCAGGTGTGGCCCAAAAACAAACAAAAAAAAATAGAACTAAAATGTAGAAGAGGCCTATACTGTAGATCCAAGAGTTAAACTGTTCTGTTAGTAGTTTATATATTTTAATTCTAAAAAAACATTGATTGACTAAGAACTATTCTCACTCTTCACAGGGGTGATACAAAGATCTTGCAGAGGGTCTCAATGCATTCTCTCCCAGCTGCTAAGTTTATTTCCCATAACCATCTATAGGATCACCTCTGGGTGCTGAGAATTCTAACAATCTTCAGTATCAGAATACTACTTTGAAAATATCATGACTTCATTTTTTTTTGGGGGGTCACACCCGGCAGTGCTCAGAAATTGCTCCTGGCAGGCACGGGGGACCATATGGGGCACCGGGATTCGAACCGATGACCTTTTGCATGAAAGGCAGACGCCTTACCTCCATGCTATCTCCCGGGCACCATGACTTCATTTTTTAAAAATTCCCTTTTTTTCTAAGATATCGATGCTTCTTGCATTTATTTAAAATTGTCAGTGCTGGAGCCAGAGCAATAGCACAATAAGGCGTTGGTCTTACAAGTGGTCAACAGGGGATGAACCTAGGTTTGATTCTGGGCATCCATCCCATATGGTCCCCTAGTCTGCCAGGAGCAATTTTTGAGTGCAAAACCAGAAATAATCCCTGAACACCACTGGGTGTGGCCCAAAAACCAAAAAAAAAAAAAAAAAAAAAAGTCAGTGCTATTTAAGTTTCCAAATGGGAGGAGAAAATTCTCTCTGGATAATAAGGGAAACCCTTCACAGAACGACAGTGAACTTAGCCCCAAAGGCAAGGGTTAAATAGAACTCTAGGTGGGAAATGTAGTAAATAATTTCTGGTATAGGAAGGAATACAAGCATGGACTTATTCTTTGTTAAAGAGATAAAGTTACAAAATTACCTGCACTGACAATACTCTTATTTCCCCTCTGATCTGACTTTGCTCATCCAAGATTTATCCTATCATCTGCCAGAAGCACATTTCTCTATTCGATGGGCTTTTCCATGCAGAGAAGACCTCCAACTTTATTCTGTACTATTTCATATTTCTGGTTCACCATGCAAAGTCAAATAAAGTATGTAATTATTTTAGTTAACATTGGCAAGATCTTAATGTCTTTGCCTCCTTTAAACTTTCCCTAATATGTTCTGTGCCAATTCAATCTTGTTTCCTTGTGCGTATTACAGAACTTTGAATTTCCAATACAAGACATACTACACTTACCCATAATCTGTTGATCTTTACTTGTTTCCCGTCCTATTTCAAGTTCCCTTGGCATTTGGGATATATTCCTGGTCATGTTCTATTAAACTGAATCAAACTTTTCAAAAATAAAATCTTTCTGTGCAAATGCAGCTAGAAAGAATAAGAACATACATTGTTTTTTATTAACAAGTAATTGGGCCCAGGAGATAGCATGGAGGTAAGGCGTTTGCCTTTCATGCAGAAGGTCATTGGTTCGAATCCCGGTGCCCATATGGTCCCCCGTGCCTGCCAGGAGCAATTTCTGAGCATGGAGCCAGGAGTAAACCCTGAGCACAGCCGGGAGTGACCCAAAAACCAAAAAAAAAAAAAAAAAAAAAAAAAAAAAAAAACAAAAAAAAACAAGTAATGACAATGGTAAGAATATTAACATTAGAAACAAACTCACTAACATTGTGCTGTTTATATTTTAAATATTGTCTTTTACATTTTCAGAGATGTGTTTTGATAAAAAAAAATAGAAGGGGTTTCTATCCAATTGTAGAACATGGTTAAAAATTTGATTTAACTTTATTCAAATTTCTGATTTTCTAATTTATTTTATTCTTGGTAATTAAAAACTAGCAATACAAAACATTTTAACTTCATTACTTGTTTAGACATAAAGCAATTATTAAAAAAGCAGTTATTATTGTGATTTAAGTGAAATTCTATTTAGAACATATGGGTTAATTTTTTACTTTTTAATGAATAATAATTAACCTTGCATTATTTTATTTTCCTACAAAGTAAAATGCCTGAGTTTAAAATTAAATGATCCTATGCTATTGTACTATGACTTTCCAACTAAAAACAAAGTAAACAGATAGCCATAAAGATGTCAATGCAAAAGAAAATTTACTATTATGCTAAGTGAAATAAGTCAGAGGGAGAGAGATAGATTAGTCTCACTTATCTGTGGTATTTAAGAAAAATAAAAGACATTATTATAATAATACTCAGAGACAATAGAGATGAGGGCTGAAAGGACCAGCTCATAATATGAAGCTTGCTACAAAGAGTGGTGAGTGCCATTAGAAAAATAACTATACTAGGGGGAGGAGCAGTGGTGCAAGCAGTCTGCCTTGCATGTGCTAACCTAAGACTAAGACCAATGACGGTTCCATTCCCCGGTGTCCCATATGGTCCCCCTCGATTTCTGAGTGCATAGCCAGGAGTAACCCCTGAGTGTCACCAAGTGTGGCCCACCCCCTAAAAAAGAAAAGAAAAGAAAAATAACTACACTAACAACTATCATGGCAATGCAAGTGACTGAGAGAAGTAGAATGACAATGCAAGTGACTGAGAGAAATAGAATACATGTAGGGGTTTGGGGAGGAGAGAGATGAAGGGCATGGTGAGGGGAATGTTGCACTGGTGAAGGGAGGTGTTCTTTTTTATAACTGAAACCCAAATACAAACATGTTTGTAATCATGATGCTTAAATAAAGATATTATTTTTAAAAAAGAAAGCAAAGCAAACTAAAAAATAATAAAAGAATAGAACAGTTTTAACATAACTCTTTAAAAACATAAATTAGCTCACTACTAAACCCATTGAATCATCAAATAAAGCTTTATTAAATGCTTTATATAGTGCTCTATCATTTGATATCTCAGTCATCTCTTAAATAAGGATTAGACTTTCTTCTTAGCATGCATTTTCATATCTTTGAATGTCATTCTTATTTTTTTAATCAAGTTGTCTACACTTCTACACTTAAATTGTAAAGCTAAGCACCAATTCCACAAGAGTAACTTGATTCCTTTTTCTCATCTAAATCATTTTCTGAAAGCAGAGACATTCTCACGATCTCTGAAGTCTCCCAGAAAGTCATGGTCTTTAATTTGAGAAACCAATCTTTGAAATGACTGACGTGGATTGGCAATGTAGACAAAAAATAACCTTATAAATCCCAAGACTGGCAACAATGCAATGGTTCTGGCAATCTCATTTATATTGGTGGCAGTTATAATTGATTAAGTTCTTTGAAAAGAGATATTACATATCAAAAGCCATAAAAATGCTTAATGTGGCTATGCTCTGTTTCTCAAATGTAAAATTAACCTGAAAAAGAAAGTTAAAGGATTTCTGAACTCACATTTTACTATGGAAAATTCAAGCTTTGCTCAGACAACAAAATAAATCATTCAGCCTTTAGTATGATTGTCTTAAGGAAATTAGATTAAATAGATTCGGATAAAACTCTTCAAATATTATTAATTAGTGACATTAATTATTTGCCTATATCTTTACTTTCCAAAGAGTTTGAGGAGGCAGTCTGAGATGTGTGAAGTATAAAAGTCATTTTTTAAAAATAGATAAATAAGAATGAAGAAAAGGAAGGAAGTAAAAGTAACATAAAACTACAATCAAGATCAGAATATAGTAGAGGTGCTTACTTGGAACAAAATTTCACAGCAGTCAATTGTAAGGGAAAAACACTCAGATTGTGCTGAGCATAGTCATCTATTTACCAGAAGAATCATATCCTGGTCTGAGGGTATCCAAAAGGAATTGGCCCAATTGGCCCATGATTCTACTGAGAAGAGAGACTTAGTTTGTGCCTCTTTTTCCTAATATCTGTGCCCATTTATAAAGGAGCAACCACACAGCCTGGAGGCCATCTTCACACAGAGGCTAGATGTTGGAAAGCCAGAACTCATTTCTTATTGGAAATAAAGTGTCTTTTCTTCTCTTTGCTTCTCTGATACCTTAATTTTTTTTTTTTTTTTTTTTTTCTGAGATGAAAATAATCAATATCCTCTATGGCCCTAGGCATTCTCTACCTCAGACCTCTAATATTGAAGTTAAGAAGCCAAATCTAATCAATGGATGATACTATTCAAAGATTTTATTTTTCATTATTTGGAGGTGGGGGTTGGGTGAAACCCAACAGTGCACATTGTTGACTCCTGGCTCAGTGATCAGGGATTACTCTTGGCAAGGCTTCAGGTATCACATGGGGTGTAGGAGATCAAATCTTGATCAGCCACATGCAAGACAAGAACCCTGCCAGCTGTACTCTGGCTTTCCAGAATCTCTTCTAGTAGTGCTCTAATGATTATATGCAGTGCTGAGTTTCTGAATATAAATGAATAAATTTGTTTGCACAAACCAAATGCAAGGTTAGTGTTTTACTCCAAAGCATAATCTCTCTGGTCCTATTTTCTAACTACAAATAATAACTGGAAACTCAAGTCTATCCTCATAAGAAGTTATCAGGAGATGATAAAAGAAGCACTTAAAGGAGCTGGAGCGATGGCACAGTGATAGGGTATTTGCCTTGCAGGTGGCTGACCCAGGATGGACCGCAGTTCAATTCCCTTGCATCCCATATGGTCCCCCAAGTCAGGAGCGATTTCTGAGCACATAGCCAGAGTAACACCTGAGCATCACCAGACGTGGCTCAAAATAAAAAAAAAAATTTTGCACTTAAAAAAAATGATAACGTTACTTAATGCTTATCCCTAGCACAAACAGTAGTTGTTTATTTTCTATAAGAAGTGGTATATTTTTCATAAGAAGGCATTCATATTGCCTACTTTATAACACTGAATTTATACTCATTTTATTAATCCCATTCACATAAGGCAAATTCTGATGAGAATAGGTTCCTGGTATGTAACAAAGGGGTCAGATTTATGATATGAGGAAATCAATCTGGCCAGCCCTCCTCTGAGAGGAAATCTGAAAGAATATGGTATGGAGGTAACTCTCATCAATGAACCGGTGGGAGGTGGATAAATATACCTCACAAAGTCCCAGAGTAGTCAAGAGATAACACATGTATCTAATTCTCATCACTACTTCTGTATTTTGCAGAATTTTGCATTTTGCATAAACTGCATTTGCAAAGTATGAGTGGTAATGCCTACTTTACAGGTATATTTGAAGAATAAAACAGTGGAATGTGGAAAATACTTAGGAATAAGTGATTCATTGGGCATAACTGTGTAAGAATAAAAGCAAGGCTTTCAAACATAATGAAAAACACTTTGGGTGTGATTAAATGGTAAAGTTTTCCATAAGTCAAAAGAATCTGCTCTCTTTTTAATTTTTTAAAATTAAACCATTGTGGTTTACAAAATTATTCATAGTTGAGTTTTAGATGTAAAATGTTTCAGGACCTGTTCCACCACCAGTATAATATTCCCAATATTCCCAGAGTCTATCCCATGCTACCACCCTTAGTCCAAGCCTGCCATCATAACAGGCATCTTTTTAATTTGGTTGCTAAAGTTTGGTTCTTATGATTTCATTGTTGTGGATTCTGGCTTGTGTATTTAGACTGTCATTTCTGAATACCACCAATGCTCCTGAGACCTTTTTAGACTCTATTTTCCATCATTTTGTGTGTATTTCTCCTCTCCCACTCAATTTCTTTTTTTTTCTCATTATATTCTGGGACCTAGGGTGTAACTGACAACCCCCATTTAAGCCATTGCATATCTTCATGCAGTTATTATAAGTACCATATATAAGTGACATTATCTTGTTTTTATCCTTCTTCTGACTTACTTCATTTAACATTATATCTTCTAGTTCCATCAATGTTGCAGTGAATAACATGATGACATCATTTCTTATAAATATGCTGTATTCTATTGTGTATATGGACCATATCTTCATGATCTACTCATATGTTGTTGAACATCTAAGTTGATTCCAACTCTTAGATATTGTGTTTGAGTACTGCGATGAATAGCAGTACATATATACATCCTTTTCAATCAGTGTTTTCCTGTCTTGAGGATAGATCCCCAAAAACAATATTTCTCAGTCAGATGACAATTAAATTCTGAGTTCACTGAGATAAGGGCTGGATGGAACAGGCAGGATCTCCACCTGCAGTGGATGAGTGGGAGTTTTCCACCACATCTCCATCAACACAAACTGCTCCCAAATATATATTTTTGAAGAGTTGGGCCACACCCAGCAATATTCAGGAGTTACTTCTGGCTCTGCATTCAGAAATTGCTCTTGGCAAGCTCAGGGAGCCATATGGGATGCTGGGAATTGAACTTGAGTCAGCCACATGCAAGGCAAAAGTCCTACCCATTGTGCTTTTGCTCCAGTCCCATATTCCCAATATTTTTTATATGTGCCATCCTCACTGGTGTAAGATGATATCTCATTATTGTCTTGATTTGGATTTCCCTAATAATAAGTGATGATGAGTATGTTTTTATGTTGGCCATCTATTGGAAATTTCTATACATTTCTATGCATTTCTTTCCCCATTTTAATGGGGTTTTTAGGTTTTGCACATTTAACCTTGTAATTACTTTTCATATCCTAGGTATCAAGCTTTTATCTAATTGTTGAGTGAAAATATTTTCTCCAACTCATTCATCTGCCTTTTAATTTTAGCAATGTTTCTTTTTCCAATCAGAAACTTTTTAGTTTTAGTTTAATGTAGTCCCATTTATTCAGACTTTATTCTATAGCCCTTGACATTGGCAATGTATATTTGAAGACTCCTTTGAGGTCTAAGTCTTGGAGTGTTCTGCCTATGTTTTCCTCAATACACTTTATGAATTTAGGTCTAATCTCAAGGTTTTTTATCTATATTGAAATGTTTTTTATGAGATATGAGATAAAAATCCAGCTTTAATTTATTAATTTGGTTATTCAACTATACCAACACTATTTGTTAAAAAACTCTCTCTATTCCATTTTGTGTTCTTGGCTCTTTAGTCAAAGATTAATTGACCATATACTTGGGAGTTTGACACTGAACATTATATTCTTGACCCATTGGTCTCAAAGTCTGTCTTTGTTCCAATACCACGCTGTTTTGATAATTATGGTTTTGTAGTAGAGCTTCAAGTTAGGTAATAAGATGCCTCCCAGTTTCTTGTTCTCCAATTTTGTTTTGGCTATCTGCGATCTTTTATGATTCCCGATAAACTTTATAATCGTTTAAGTCCTTTTGTTGAGTTAACCTTTGGAATTCTTTGCATATCCTAGGTATAAAATATTTATCTGATATGTTGAGTATAAACATTTTCTCCCATTTAGTTAGTTGTCTTCTCATTTTAACCTGTGTTCTTTTGCCATACAGAAAAGTTTTAGTTTGATATAGTCACATTTATTCAGATTTTATTCAATAGCACTTGCCATTGGCATCCTATTATTGAAGATTTCTTTGAAGTCTAAATCTTGAATTGTTTTCCCTTTTTCCTCAATTAATTTTATGGATTCAGGTCTAATCTCAAGGTCTTTAATTCACTTTTAATTGACTTTTGTGTAAGATGTGAGATATGGATTGATCTTTAATTTCTTACACATACAATTGTTCCAACACCATTTGTTGAAGAGACTGTCTATTACATTTCAAGTTCTTAGGTCATTTGCCAATATATTTGAGGGTTAGCCACAATTTATTCTATTCTGACCCATTGGTCTGAAAGTCGGTCTTTGTTCCAATATGTTGTTTTTTGATCAATATAGCTTTATAGTAGAGCTTCAAATTATGTAACGAGATGCCTCCCAGTTTGGATTTGACTATCTTTGGTCTTTTATAGTTCCACACAAACTTTATAATTGATTGTTCTAATTCCTCTTAGAATGTTGTCTGAAATTGAACAGGGATTGCCTTGAATCTATATAGTAGTTTATGTAAGGTGGTCATTATGATGATATTGATTCATCCAACCCATGAGCATGGAATGTTCTTGTGTTTTCTTAGGTCTTTTTCATTTCACTTTCTTTCTGCAGTATTTTAAAGTTTCCTTGGTATAGGTCTCTCAGCTTTCTTGTTAGGTTATTTCCTGGGTAATTGTTAATTTGGGACACTTTTAAATGGGATAGTCTTTAATCTCCTTCTTTTCTGAGTCATTATTTGTATTAAGGAATGCAACTATCTTCTGAACATTGACATCTTACCTGGCCACTTTGCTGTATTGGTTAATTGTTTTTAGGAGCTTTTATGTGGACTCTTTAGGGTCTTCCAGGTATACCATCATGTCATTTGCAAATAAAAATGGTTTGACTACCTCTTTTTCAATTTGAGCTCCTTTGATTTCTTTCTCTTGTGCAATTGCTACTGCTAGGACTTCTAATACTATTGAATAAGAGTGGAGACAGTGGATATCTTTGCCTAGTCCCTGATCTTAGTGGAAATGCTTTC
>PVKC010041623.1:0-12105 GCA_004027635.1 Crocidura indochinensis
TATGACCTTCATTTGGGATATAACACCCAGCACCATCTAGGAAACACCTTAATTCTACAAAGAAAATGTAGATTTTATTATTGCCCAGTTTATATTCCACCCAGATAATCTCTTATAATTCTACTTGCTGTTTGTAGTGACTCCTTGAAGTTAATATAACTAATATTGCAGCTAAACTAATATCTTTTATTGAGCAACATTAATATTAGACATCACATTCAAGCATCAATTTGTTGACATGGTTGATAATGTGGACAAGGTTCTTCAATTCATGAATAGAAAAAGCATATGAATTTATTACACTAGATGTACCGCGTGAGACACCCAACATTTCATAAAATCCACATATCAGTTTGGGAAATGGGAAATTGTCTAAAGCACAAGTTTTTTTTGATATGAGGAATCACAAGGTTCTAAATATATCATTAATAAGGGAAATAGGTCAATGGATGATAATTAAGGAGAGAGATGCAAAAAACAATTTAATGTTTTATTTTGGTAGTTACCCATTTATTAAATCATACTGCCTTTAATTATTTTGTTAAGTACACACATTTTTGTAATTATTGTAGTTTTGAAATATCTCCCATCTAGTAGAGCAAGTTGTTTAGTTTATTCTCATCTGTTTTCTGTTTTAAATTAAATTAATTTATTTTCTAAAAAATAATATTTAACAACTTCTTATTTAATCTTCATCTATCAACATGTTATTGGCCCCCACTTATTCAGGCTTTTTTCTTTTGCTCACACAAATGTTCTTTTTCACATTTTATATCTTAAAGAAAATCAAATATAGATGAAAGCAGATGAGTTGATATCTTCAAGACCAGTTCACAGCTCCTCTACTTTCATTGCCATGCCTCACTCTTGAGTTTTATTTTGTTTATGAAACTGTGTTAAGATCAAATCTAGGTCTTTGCACATGCAAGACATGTGGCTTTCCATTTGAGTCATATTTCCATTTCTTCTTTCTGTTCTTCTTTGAAAAATAATTTTAAATGACAGAAGTTATTTTTATCCACAGATATTTAGCTATCATTTTATTTCTTGCAAAAGGGTAGATATGTGTTAATTAATTTTTACACTACTAATTAATCTCATCTTATTGCAGCATCCGCTTCATTGTATTGATAAATTTGTTTATTTAGAAATTTGCACCTATATACATAAGATTGATCTACTCTCTGTTGGCGTAATCTTAATTGTATTATTTTTGATTTTCAATTTTGAACTGTCTTCTTTATTTAGAATAATTATTATGGTATAATAATTACTTAGGATATTTAGTATAGAGTAGAAAATTACTAATTTTTAGAATTGCTCAGAAATGATCAATTATTATGCTCTTTTCCAAAATTTTTGAGAAAGACAATTATTTAATTGAATTAATTTATTTTATTGAACTTTTAAGAGTGTCCCTGTCTACTTGTGTCAATATTGAGAATATATTTTCTCAAATAGTGTGTATTTTATTAAGCAGTTTATTTATTTATTTATTTATTTATTTGTTTTTGGGTCACACCCGGCAGTGCTCAGGAGTTAGTCCTGGCTCCATGCTCAGAAATTGCTCCTGGCAGGCACGGGGGACCATATGGGGCACCGGGATTCGAACCGATGACCTTTTGCATGAAAGGCAAATGCCTTACCTCCATGCTATCTCCCGGGCCCCTTATTAAGCATTTTTAATACACTAGCAAAATATATCCATCTGCTCCTTATGGTTTTATCATTTTTGGTGAATGTTTTTCCATATCATAATCTAAAAAAATCACTTTCAATTATTTTGTAATATAGACTGCTTATCTGCTCAGTAATAAATTTCTACATTTATTTTCCAATCACCTGTTTAGTAAATTATTATTTCTTTTCCCCAGTGTGCTTATGTTTTAACTCTGTCAGAATGTTATTTTACATTTGAGAGTAATTTTGGCACAGATCTTTAACTTTTGTTTTGGAATGTTCTCATTAAATTATTTCTCAATTAATCTATGATAACAGTGTTGATTTCCTATTTTCAGACAGAATTAAATTCTGAAAGTGAGTTTTAGTTTCCCAAGTGCTTGTGATATGCTTATAATTTTTTATTGCAGTATGCTAACTAACATCCAGAATGAAATTAAAGACCAAGTGACACATTTTTTTAACTGAAAAATTAGTCTTAAAAGAGTAGTTTGTCTTCCAGAATTCAATGGCTTATATTTTCTTTCCTAGGTAGATACCAACGTTGGGGTTTGGGAGGGTTGAAAGCAAAGAACCACAAAGTTCAAAATAAGATCCTGAAAGTGAGTGAAGGAGGAACAAAATATAACTACACTGACAACTATCATGTCAGTGATAGTGAATGAGAGAAATAGAATGCCTGCCTTGAATACAGACAGGAGGTGGGAGAAGAGGGAGATGGAGGGCATTGGTGGTGAGAACGTTGCACTGCTGAAAGGGGGTGTCCTACAGACATGCTTGTAATTATGGTGCTTAAATAAAGATATTTATATTTAAAAAAGTGTAGGATACATAGACATTTTCCTCTCTTGCCTCAATTCTAGATGAGATCTAGAGTTGGGAAGATCCTTTTCTCGGTGATTGCTCCTATCAAATTATACATCAGAAATGAAAGCTTTATGTGAAGGTTTCAGTACATGAAAAGGCTGCCAGGTATAGTGTGGAGTGTAAGGGAGATGATCCAAAAATGATTGAAAAGGAAAAGGAAGACACAGTTTAGCCTGAAAATAGAGAAATGACCCAAGAAGCGTGAATTTTGTGTTCTTGTCCCAGAAACAAGAAGTAAAAAAGAAGAGAGGAAGACCTAGAGACCAAGCTGGTGATCAGCAAGAAGAGCAGGAAGCATGCTGGAGAAGCAGATGTCCACTTTCCAGTTTCAACACAGGGTTGTCAGATTTGACAAATAAAAATGAAAGATAATCAGTTCAATAAAAATTTCAGGAACATAGGATACAATGTTTTAGTTTAAGTGTATTCCAAGCATTGAGTGGATTTAGTCACATTAAAATATTTTTGTGGCTTTATCTATAATTCAAATTGAATAAACTGTTTTGTACTTTAGAAACCAATTGTTTAAATTTTTGTGTGCTGATTCCAGGATGGCTTTCAGAAACTTTGATTCAGTCACTATTTCATATATAATTTTTTTTGGAGGGGGCACACCCAACTTTAGTCAGGGTTGACTCTATTTCTGCACTCATCATTACACCTGGAAATCTCAGTTGATCACATAGATGCCAGATATTGAGTTTGGTTTGAGTGTATACAAGGAAACTCCATACTAACTGTATTATTGCTTTAGCCCCTATTATTTAACATTTATTGCCACACCTAGTTTTATGTGTATGGGTGTCTAGAGTTAGGAATTCAACAAAGAAATGAAGAGTTTGTGCATCACAGAGGTGACCTGTGGTAGAAATAACATAAAAGGCAAGCACCTTAACCCCTGTATTTTAATTCTGACCTCCCTTCTCTGGAAGTGATCAGATTAAATGTTTTACATTAGAAATTGATATACCTCTAATTTTGAAGTGGTTTCAGTTAAGTGGTTACACTTTTGCATATCCAAAATAGTAGGACTTTGATTTTATTAAATTTTGTTGATAAGATGCGGTGTTTCTTATTGTGATAGTCATGTCTCTACCCATGAGATAAGCATAGGTTACATTAGAACCTCTCAGTGTTGACTCCAAATTCTTGTCTTTTTCATCATTGGTTCAACCAACAAGGCCATGAGAATGGCATGAAGAGTATGACAATGTGGCCTTTTCTATGGTTCAAAAGGGAAGTAAGAGTTATTGTAAACTGGACAGAGTTTAAATTGTATTTTCCTAAAACATCTTCCATCTCTTACTGTGACACTTTACTAATGAATTGTTGACTTTTAAACTTGGCCCAGAACCTGAAAAGGGACAAGAAGATAGATTATATTTTCCCTACTTCTAGCTCAATAACTATGGTCGAATAAAATTGCACAATTTTTTTAAAATAAGGCTAGTCTCTTCCTAGTATTTCATTATGTTCTTGTCAGTGGAGTAGCACATGTTACAATTATATGTCCTTTGGATCTTGACATATTATTCATCTGTTTTATTACCAGTTTTAGACAGTACCATACTGCAGATTAAACCCTCGACATCCAGTTACAGAAATAAAAATGCATTCATTTAGAGTACTGTCAGAATCTTTGACCATTTCAATATCCAACTTGCCAGAGTTGTAGTGAAATGTAATGGAATAAAGTCTTTTGTTTTAGTTTTTCAGAACAAGGAAGAACCAAACATTTACATATAATACTAAAAAGATTGTTTTCTTCCTGTTAGCAACAACAAGAATTTCAGGGTTAATCATTTTGGAGGTAAATTTTCTAATTTGAAAGTTCTAGGAATCACTTTTCTTAAAAGTTTTAGTTAAAATCCAGGTGGAAAATATCTTGGGAGAGATTTTTAAATGTCTCCCAAATTCAAAAAATACCATAATTGCATAAATATATTAGTAATGAGAGGAATTTTATGGAATCAGGATTTTTTAAAATTTATTTAGTTATTTTTTGGGGGGGATGTTATACTCAATGATGATCATGGTTGTCCTTGCCTCTGCACTTAGAAATCATTCCAGGCATTACTCAAGGGACCGTATGGAAAACTGGTGTTTGAAGCTGGACCTGTAGTTACAATGCAAGTTCTATACCCATTGTATTATCTCTTTGTCACCCATGGTATTCTTAAGGATTGTTCAGTGTACCCTGATGTCAGATATTTGTTTTATAATTTGACAATGGGTCAACGTAAACACTCCATGTTTAGCTTATCTTCAATAGAAATTTTTGCCTAATACTCAAACTTCTTTTGATATCTGGTGGTATATACTTATCATCTATATTAAATGTACCTATTATATTTAGTTTTTATCAAAAATGTTACTTATCAGTGTCAGTCTAGATATAACTTGGAGAGATAATATTGCTTAATCTGTCCATGTATTTTGTGAGACAGGAAAGAAGATCCTGTGGATTTGAATCATTTTATCTACAGAGGATACATGGAAATATTATATTTTATTTTATATTTTAAGTGAGTAACTAGGATGAGGCAGGATTAGGTGACATTGTCAACTCAAGGAGCTGTGTAACATAGCTTTTCCCTATTTTAGACAAGAGCCTGAAATGAAACATCTGTTATAAAACACTTTCAAAAGACTATCTGTCTCAAATGTCTGAATGAAGAGGGCTATACTAGGATATAGAGCTAGAAATATCATGATCAGGTCACATGTGGAGAACTGTAGAAATCACTGGATTTATTTGTTTATACCTAATTAAGAAGTTTCTTCTATGTGCAGATCAAATATCCTTTTCTTAACCCATTTAATTCATACATTATCTTTCAAAAATCTGTTCAAACATCTTTTATAATGACTTTTCTTGTTTTAATAGCTGCATTCAAAGTCATCTATCCAAGCATTTGTTGATCATCATTAAAAAGTCATATGTGAACAGAGAAAATAAGGTACTGGGGCCCGGGAGATAGCATGGAAGTAAGGCGTTTGCCTTTCATGCAAAAGGTCATCGGTTCGAATCCCGGTGCTCCATATGGTCCCCCGTGCCTGCCAGGAGCAGTTTCTGAGCATGGAGCCAGGAGTAACCCCTGAGCACTGCCGGGTGTGACCTAAAAACCAAAAAAAAGAAAAAAAGAAAATAAGGTACTAAGAGGGAAGTTTATAGCTTTGTAAATATTCAACAGAAAGGAATAAAGGATCCATTTAAATAACTTGACTGAACAGTTTAAGAATTTGAAAACAACCAACAAAATAAGCCAAAAGCAGGCAGTAGGAAGGAAACAGTAAAACTTAGCAGAAATTAATGAATTGGAAAAATAAAAAGGTTGATAACCCCCTAGCAAGAGTCATAAAGAGAGAAAACTCTAATAAACAAAATCAGAAATATAAGTTTACATATACTACAGACATCCAAAATATAGCAAGAGATTGTTTTGAGAATCTTTATGCCAGAAAACTTGGGAGCTAGAAGAAATGTATAAATTTTTGGACTTCTATAATCTCTCAAGATTGAACCAAGATGATTTGAGGTACCCAAACAGACTTATTACTATTGAGAAAATTAAAATTGGACTCAAATGGCTTTCCAAAAACAAAAGCCCAGATCCAGATGAATTCATTAGTGAATTCTTTCAAATTTTTATAGACCTTCTGCAAATTCTTTTCAGGCTCTCCCAGAAAATATCTTCCAGGGAAATCACCCTGATAATATAAACAGACAAAAGCACCACAGAAAAAGAGAACTACAGGCTGATATCCCTAATGAACACAAATACAAAGCTATTCAACAAAATATTAGCAAATAGAGTTCAACAAAATACTAGAAAATAGAGTCCAACCATCAAGAAAGTCATGATGGTCACATACACAATGACCAAGTAGAATTGTCCCAGAGATGCACGAATTGTTTAACATACACAAGTCACTTAACACAATAACTAAAAGAAATAATAAAATAATATGATCAGATAGATTCAAAGAAATTATTTTACAAGACCTAGCATCAATTCAGGATTAAAATTCTCAGAAAGAATGAATTAAAGGAACTTTTCTCAATATAGTCAAAATCATTTACTACAGCTCATGGCAAACATTATAATAAATGGGGGACTACTAAGAGATATTTCTTTAAGATCTGGCACAAGATAAGGTGCACCCCTCACCATCTTTTGTTTGTTTTCATTGAGTCACATCCCATGACGCTCAGGGGTTACTCAGAAATCACCCCTGGTAGGTTCAGGGGATCATATGGGTTGCCAAGAATAGAACTGGGGTCTATCCTGTGTTGGCTGCTTGCAAGGCAAATGTCTCACCACTGTGTTATCACTTCGGCCCCAACCCCTCACCATTTTTATTTAGTAACACTAGAACTACTTGACATAACAATTATGTAAGAAAAAGATTATGCAGGTGTCATCCAGAGAGGAAAGCAAGAAGTCAAGTTCTTACTATTTGCAGATAACATGATAACTATACTTAGAAAGTCCTGAAGACTACAAAAAAGTTTATGCAAACAATTAACTTGTAAAGTGGCAGGCTAAAAAATATGCAATTCTCCATGACTTTCCTATATACAAAAATTAAAGAGAAAGATTTAATTAAAAATAGCAATCCTATTAATATCTGTACCCAGGAAATCACATACCTTGGCATTGACTTAACTAAGGAGGTGAAAGACCTGTACAAAATAAAACTATAAAACACAGAAGAATCAAAAGAGCACACATGGAAATGAAAACACTTCCCCTGATCATGGATTAGGAGAATTAAATTATTAAAATGGTAACATTTTCCAAAGCAGTGTACAGATTCAATGCTATCTCTCTAAGGATATCTATGACTTTTTTAAAAATAAATAGATCAAACCCTTCTGAAAACCATATGGAGCAATAAACCTCCATGAATAGCTAAAGCAATCCTTGAAAAATGGAAGGTAGGCGTTAACACTTTCCCTAAATTTCAAACTGTATGATAGTGGTAGTAATTAAAATAGCATGGCATTTTTATAAATGTAGACCCTCAGATTAATGAAATAGACTTAAATATCCTGAGACAGACCTTCCTGTCTATGAGCAAATAATCTTTGATAAAGTATCAAGAAATACAGAGTGGAACATGGAAAGCCTCTTCAACAGGTGGTGTTGGGGAAACTGATCAGCTACATGCAAAAATTGTACACAGAACTCTCTTTAAAACTCTGTACAAAAATCAATTCTATATGAATTAAAGACCTTGATATCAGAACTAAAATCATAGGACCTAAAACCATTGAGGACATGTGTACATAGAGGACAGTGTATTGATGACAATGTTACTCTCCATGACATTAAAGCTAATGGCATTTCAAAGAAGAAACACCACTGATTAAGTGGAAACAAAGATAAATCAAAGAGACTATCTTAAACAAAAAGCTTTTGCAACTCAAAGAAAATGATTACCTGGATACAAGACTGCCCATGGAATGCAATAATTATTCACCTAATGCCCATCTGATAATAGGTTAAAAATAAGATACATAAGGCACTGATAGGGCTTAACAAGAATAAAACAACCTCATCAAGAAATTGAGAGCAGAGATGAAAAACATTTCCTTGAAGAAGAAATGCAGATGAACAAAGAGCTCATGTGAAAAGTGCTTCACATCATTAATTATTGGGGAAAAGCAAATCAAAACAGTAATGAGATATCTCACACAATAGATGCTGAAACTCATCAAGAAGAACCAGTGCTATCATAGATGCGGGAAGAAAGAACTTGCATTCTTTGCTGTTGGTCACATGAAACAAACTTTTTGGAAAATAGTATGGACATTCATCAAAAAACAAGAAATTGAACTCCCATGAGACTCAGTAATACTACCCCAAGGAATATATACCAGAGCCTTGAAAAATACAATGCAGAAAAGACATCTGTATTTCTATGTTTCATTGTAAGCACTATTCATGGGTTTATTTGTCCCCAGTTCTAACAGTTCTAATTGCCACAGTGAACCCTTTCCTATCCTAAGTGCAATCCTAGCTTTTGGTTGGAAGATTCCTGCTATGGACTATTTTTTTATTCACTCCTATGTTCTCGGTACTTACGGTAGGTTGAAACTCAATCATGATTAACTTTGTAAATGTGTACTTAATAGTAATTCAATTAATGAATTAGTTTTTAAAAAATTTTTATGATGAAACTAATAGTCTAAAATCTACACTATTTGAGGCTTTTCTTGCCTATTTTTAATCATATAAAAGGCATACCCACAGAGAGATGGACATAAAAATAAACATACAACCCCTTTATCCAAATACTAAACCTATGAGATAGGAATTATACACCTCTGTCTACTGTATGAAAAGGAAAACGAACAGAAATCTTGTAAACATGCCCAATGCTACCAGGTTAGTAAGGGGAAGAAGTGGGTAAAGATCCAGTGACAATAATTGCACCATCAATGCTTTCATTTACAGAATTCATGTTTGTTTCTTTTTATTTTACTTTTTAGTCACCTAGCATTAGAGATTTTTCCCATTTCTGACTGTGATTATTTTCAAAGTACCATGGTCTGAGAGGAGACAACTTGTGTCTTCTTGATTTTTTAGAAAGATGTTTTGTGAACCAGCATTTTGTGATCTATGTTGGAAAATATCCTACTTGTACTGTAGAAGAATGTACACTCTGCTTTTGGGAATGATGACCTTATTTATGTCTGTTAGGCTATCTTTTTTTTCAAGGCCAAATATTACAGATTTTTTGCCTAGTTGACTTATCTAGCAATGATAGAGGAGTGTTCTAATTTTCTGTTATTGTTATGTTGCTGTCAATATCTTTTTTCATGCTTATTAGCAGTTGTTTTAAGTATTTTGATGGTTTCTAATTGGGTGTAAATATATTTAGAAGTGTGAGTTCTTCTTTGTGTTAAATTCCTCTATTTTTTCTTTTCTTTTTTTACTATATTACATATTCTCTTTGGACATGTTGAGTCTCATTTGATATATTTAAACTTTGACTCTTTAGGGAGTTCCCTTCTAACTTTGTTCTTTGACCTTGCTGCTTTCAGTAATTTAGCTAATGTTTTGACGTTTTAATTGCAGTGAACCTTGACATTTTTCTATTTGGTCTGTTTGTCTGGGCTCTTGGGCATCTTGAATTGGGGTGCTAGTTCTTTTTTTTTTAATTTAGACCACACCCGGTGATGCTCAGGTGTTACTCTGCCTATGTGCTCAGAAATTGCTCCTGGCTCAGGGGACCATATGGGATGCTAGGGGATTGAACCGTGGTCTGTCCTAGGTCAGCCACGTACAAGGCAAATGCCCTACCACTGCGCCATTGCTTTGGCCCCTGGAGTGCTAGTTATTAACTCTGGGAAATTCTCATCTATAATTTCTTTGACTTATGGTCTGCAGCAAATTCACCTTTTTATTCCCCAGTGATTCTGCTTAATTTTATATTGTTCATCTTGAACTCATCCCAAGTTCAATGTTCATCCAAGCTTGATGTTGAAGATAATTTTAAACTTTTATCTTCATTCATTGAACTTGGTGACATCCACAGTTTCCCAATTGTGCCTTCTGTGTTCTGATGGTGAATCTTCTAGGTTGCTACTGTGAGATCTCTTAGTGACAAGGGTAAGTGTTGTTCTTTTTCTTTACTGCTGCTTCTCTTTCTACCATTTTTTGCTGTTTATGGTTTGTGATGCTTAAGTTTTGGTGTGGATTATGGGACTACTTTAATTACAATACTTGCTCTACTTTTCCTCTGGCTGCTGTTTAAGGTTCAATGATTTCGTTCTTCTACCATGTGCATTGTGAGGATTTTTCTGTGTAACAAGTGGCTGAATCTAGGAACTGAGTAGCAATAGCATGCAGTTCTTGGTTACAACCAGAACTATAATGTGTCTGTGAGATCTTCACATGTACAGTGTGAGGTATGATGAGTAAAGTTGTATCACATAGATACAGGTTTTGGTGAGCTTCCACTTCTTAAAATAACCTTTTGCAGGAGTATTCCCTGGGAATAGAACATGCAAAGGGTCTTTGTTGTGAATACAATCATTTGTCAACTTTAAAAACAAGAAAAAAAGTAGTAAGAGAGATCTGAGGACATGACCAAAACTTCATTCTAGAGTAACAGAAATAGAAAATATTGATTTAGAATGATTAATAATGCTTGGTAACCTCTTGGAGCTAAAACAATGTGAGGCACTCCTTTCTATAATTTTCTTGTCCACATACTGAGGCAGACATATATATGTAGTATATATTCTCTTAGCTAACTGTGGATGTCATACCTTGCCTGAATATTTTCCCTATATAATTTTTTTCATCTACACCAGGGTATAGAGAGATTATGTGGCTATAGACACTATTCCCAGGATTTTGCAATCAAAGTTGGTCTAAACACAATCAGCCCAATTTTGTCCTTTGAGACACTTTCAATTCATCTAACAAGAGTTTGATTTGGAAAATGCAAATTTCATACCCAG
This sequence comes from Crocidura indochinensis, assembly GCA_004027635.1. NCBI lineage: Eukaryota > Metazoa > Chordata > Mammalia > Eulipotyphla > Soricidae > Crocidura > Crocidura indochinensis. The sequence continues at coordinate 11,027 of PVKC010041623.1, forward strand.
AGACCAATTCAGCATGTGAATGCTAGAAGTCATCTCATTCCCTTGTTTTTCATTGTCTAGAGAGTCTCCCTTTTTTGTTGTTGTCTTTTTGACCAGTAGTAGCTTCTACTTACAGTTTGAATATAATGAGTTTTTGGTTGAGATTCATGACCCTTTCTGACACATTATTTCTGCAAAGATCCATTACTACTGACAATACCTTGAAATAAAGCAGAAAACAAACCCAGAATTAATCACTGTTATCACAGAATAATTTTTAACACTTAAGCAACAAAATTATACATTTGGAGGCAGTATAGGACTGGATCATCAAATTCCATTTTCTACAGAAATTGCATGAATGATTTCTCAAAACTTAAAAGCAAAAGAGATTAAAAAGTTACTTTAATGAAAATGAAAGACTGAGTTAGAGACTTTTTGTATTTTTCAATCTCTACAAAATTGGAGACCGTTGCCTTATTGAATGTATATCTATTGGCTGCATCCTTGTAGCTTAGTGCTTCAATTGAGGATCTATAAATTATGTGCTTTGGATTCAATTCAACTAGATGCCTGTTTTATAAGTAGAGTTATTTCAGAACACAATCATACTTATCCACGTAAGCATCCTGTATGCCTATTTCATGCCATAATTTATGAACTGAATAGTTGTGACAGAGATTGAATACATATAAAACTAAATATATTTACTATCTGATCCTTTTAGAAGCCATGCATCTATCCCTGTTTTAGAATATCCAAAGAAAAAGAATTGACTTCTTTGTCTGGTCTCTAAGATTATAGATTGAACTGGAAAATTCTGGAAATCCAATGTGATTTCTTAGTAAGTCTAACAGATCAGACCTCGAAACCCACTAAGACTTTTGTTCAAACTCTGTTACTGAGATGGGAGACTTTGTTAAGTTGCTTGATACGTCTAGATTTTTTTCCACTATTTTTTATTTTGGGGCTACACCTGGCATGCTTAATGATCACGCCTGCATTCTTCACTCAGGAATTATCCCTGAAATGCTTGGACAACCATATGGATACCAGGTGGGCTGATGCAAGGCAACTATCTTACTTCCTTTACTGTCTCT
>PVKC010041624.1:0-12120 GCA_004027635.1 Crocidura indochinensis
CCTGTACTCTAGACAGGCTTTCTATTTCCCTCGTATATTCTCATTATTAGGATAGTTCAAAATGTAATTATTTCTCTAACTAAACTCATCCCTGTTTGTGGTGAGCTTCGTGAGGTGAGTTGTGACTTCCAGCTCTTTTCTCTTTTGTGTCTGAAAATTATTATTGCAAGAATGTCTTTCATTTTTCTTAAAACCCATAGATGAGTGAGACCACTCTACGTCTTTCTCTCTCTGACTTAGGGAGCTGATGTAGTATTCCACTGGTGTTGGAAGTTCAACTGATGGTGGAATTAGTATTGAAAAGTATGCCTAAATTCTGTATCACTATGGATCTTCAATTAAATTAAAAAAGTCTTCTCTCTTAGTAATGAGAATGATACTGTTTTATTATTGAGGTTGAGTACTTCTGGATGTATTAGAACTTTCTGTGGCTTTCTTCTATTCAGTGACCACTTTTGGTCAAGCTTGGGGGAGCATATACTTTTCTGGAGATCATACCAAGGTTGGCTAGCATCCAAGGCAACTGCCTTAACCCCTGTATCTCTCTGCAGATCAAATTCTATTTAATTATTTAAGGCAACCTAGAATTAGCTTACATTCAAATCTATCATTAAAACTGGAAAGATTCTGGTAGTCTAAAATAATTCTTGAGGTCAAATCCACTTTATTGGATTGGTTACTGTATTATGATTATAAAGAAAAACATGAACATATCTTAGCAAGGGCTAATTGAAAACTAATAAAACTCAGTAATAGAATAATCATATTCAAAAAATGGGGAAAATTATGCAAAAACTTAATATAAAAAGGCCAACAAAGCATGTGGGAAAATTGTTTAAAAACACATATTATCAGGGAAATAGAGTATTTTCTCATACCCACGAGGAGTTCATAAATAAAGACTAGAAATAATGACTCTGGTTATGATGTGGAGAAAGGAAAACTTCAAATACTGTTGGTGGGAATGTAAATTGGTCCAGACCTTACAGAAAGCAGTATGGATACTTCAAAAATTCAAACTGTAATTACCATATGACACAGTAATTGCATTACAATTATTATCAATGAATATCAAAACACAAATTCTGTAAGATGTATGTATATTCACTGAAAAGCTATTACAAATGGCCAAATTCTGGAAGAACCAAAGTGCCCAATGACATGATTAGATAGGAAAATGTGGCTTACTACTCATAAATCTCTTGAACTTAGCTAAGTACCAGAAAACCTCATTTATATGTGGTACATTGAAAAACAAAGCACAGTGATATGGGAAATGACTCAGTGGTCAAGTTGTTTGCAAAACTGTGGCTGTGGTAAGATCTTGGCAGGTCTGCTAACTTGTGCCTGGCAGCTCTGCTGACATATGACATCTAACTGCACGACTGTCGGGTATATGAACATTGTAACTAAAAGGAGGTGTGCATACTGTGGTCAAGAAAAAAAAACACTCCTATCTCAGAACTTATGATCTCTAATGCTTATGATTCCCAGTGAACATCACAAATTAGCATGTGTCTGTGTCTGTGCACACTGTATATTGTGAAGAGACTGGTGTTTAAATATGGTATGTCTGAAACCCAATCAGTAAAACTTTATAATTTCATGGTGACTAAATTAAAGATTAATTATAAATCTTGATAAAAAATAAAAGAAGCAAAGAAATAATACTCTCAAATAAACATATCTTAGGCATGGGCCTCAGAACTGAGGTTACAGAGGTGGGCTGAAAGGGTGGAGAGGGTCAGTGAACTGTAGTGAACTGTAGTGGACAGATAGCTGCACTTCAGTTGTGGGATTGTATGGTAACAATGTGCCCCTGAAACATAAATATTTACATGGTTGTAAACCAATACTACTTTGATAAAAACAAAACAATGTCTAGTCCCTGATTCTTTCAGGGATAGTGATGGCCTGTGAGGTCTAAGGTGACATTCTGCCTACACACAGGGATACTTTTTTGTGATCAGTAGTAAAACTTGAAGATGTATTGTAACATTTTACATTTGGATATACATTTATATTATTGAAATATCTTGTAACTCTGAGATGTATTCTTATCTCTGAAACAGAAATAACAAAAAGGCCAGGTAATTAAAATGAATTTGGGGTGAGGGCACACTCCATAGTATTCTCACTGAGCCAGCTTCTCTGTCCAGATTTTAAACAATTATAAGTATTTAGTATTAGTGCATTATTGATTATGTAATCCATACTTAACACTTTGATTATGCATACAGGTTTGGGAACAGAGGCCAGAGAGACAGTATAGGGGAATCTAACTCTGGTTGAGTATATATTACTGCGTAAGGTCTCTGAGTTCCACCAGAATTCTTTCTGATAATAGAACTAGAGATAGACCATCAGCTCTGCCTGGTGTTGCCACCTCCATTCAAAAATTTTGAGGTAATAAACATTGCTTTTATTATTTAATATGCCTTTTTCTCTCATCTGTTTTTATCAGTTGAATTTTTTCCTTCACAAGGAGAAAGTGCCACATTTCACTTAATTTTACTTATGCCCCATTGACCATTCATTGTTCTTACTATATTTTGGCATCACTTTTTAGGAAAGTATTTTGGAGATACAAATTAAAACTATAAGTCCAGATAGCAATTAGGAAAACATTATAGATCATAATTCTTATATGGGGTCCTGAGAGATCTTTTTTGAGATGATTAATAACTTAGTTCTATTTATGTGACTGCTATCTATATTTAAAATCTCTGTGCTTGGAAGTATGTTTGATCACTGTGAGTGTAAAATATAGAAGGTAATTGAAACTGATTTTCTTAGGTTTTAAGCAAAAATATAATTTTATCTCTTACAAGATCTTTTCCTGCTCATTCAATAATTGTACATTACAAAATACAGAAACTCATCTCTTTTATGGACTATGATTCTTAATTATCTACAGAATAATCTGGTACAAATTTGATACTCAATGACTACATGTAATAACTGAATAACTAATAGATTAAATAGCATATCTTTTGCCAAGAATGCTTATACCATCACTGGAAACTCCAAATGCTACTAGATTATGTTCTATATAATCTGAAGAAATAGTTTCTGAAATTCAAAGCTACATGGACTTTTGTTTCCAACTTTCCTTCAATATTTTAATCCTAAAGTTAAATCACTACCCATTCTTTCATGCTTCCAAATTCTCAAACCTTTATCTCTGTTTCTCCATCATACATCCTCACAGTATACCCCATCTTTTTATGATCTTTGCTCTTGGTATCCAGATAAGGATCGTCCTTCTTTCCTTCAATTCCTTTAATGTCTTGAACTCAGCTCTACCAACTATTGTTTCAACCTCTTTCTCATTATACACAGCTATTTTTAGGTGCTAGTTATTTCAAATAGTTATTTTGCTCCTTTTTTTTTCCAGATTTGTCTGTCTGACAGACATTTTACATGTTTTCTTATATCCAGGCTATCATAGACTACCAAAGATATCTCAGAACTCTATAGATTACTAATTCAACAATGATGCACCAGGGTAGCCAGCAAAAGTTCATTATGTCCCTATCCTCCACAGTAGCTATCTCATACATTTTATTAAAAGAGGTATTGTAGACAAAAGTCAGCAAGCTAAATACAAAATGTAATTCCCAGGCTTTCAATGCATGCATGAGAAATAAAACATGCTTTGGGATGTCCTGGCCTATGAACAATATATTTTTTACAGGTCATGTGTCTGCATAACGTTTCATTCTGCTCATTGTACTTTCTTGCTTAACTTAGAAAAGACGAAAATTTTAAGTTTTTTAATTATTCTGGTTCACAAATTCTTTCCTTTCCTAAATTCTGCTTAATGATTTTATTTAAGATTTGTCATCTTTATGTCTTTTGAAAAGCATTTTCACTCAGGTATTGTCATACCACAAAATGTATCCATTTGTTGTTTTATTTTTATAAAAATTGTTTCCCTGATACTATTTGTTGACGACTTTGTAATACTATATGGCTTTTCCCTTCATATATATAATATCATAGTATAGAATAACTTTAACTTACTCAATAAGCAAATATACATCTAATACACACATTTCTATCACTTATCTACACTTCATATAAGTACTTGCAAATAGTATTTCTGAAGATTATGTTGTAATCATCTTCAAGGAAGACAGAGCTCTTCCACAGACACTAGAGGGATTTCATAAGTATTTAGTAGCTGATAATAAGAACGTTCATTCTTAGATTTACAGGATTTCCCTATAATTAATCTGGACACAATGAATTCTTAGAGAAGGGTTATCTCCAAAACTTCTATTTCCTTCTTCCAAAACAAGATTTCTTAGAAATGACTAATCTTTGTCATCTTAACCTTAGCTATCTTATTATTCCAATAAGACTATAAAACCTTAACCAAGGAAAATGCCTTTGATTTTAGATTTCTATTTTCTCCTAAGCACCTGTCTAATAACTAACAAGCTTAGCTTCCTTCAGCACCATTCATTCCTGCCACATGATGCTGTGAAGTTCTACTTTAGCTCACTTAGCTTTTTTAACACCTGCAGTCCATAACAAGGATACTATTGTCTGACTATTTTACTGAGAAGTGAGTTGATTTACTTGTCAAGATAAACTTCACTGTACACATTACTGGATCTCTGGATTAATGCCTTAGAAAACAGCACATTTGTACAGTTCTAGGTCTTTCATAAGTGCTAAATACTGATTTCATTTGATAGGCCGGATATTATATCAACATTTAGTGAAAGAAGCTTATTGCTGGAGGTTCAAAAATGAACTATTATGAAAGTTAGTCTTTTGGATGGAGCCTAAACGTTTATTTTATATAAAATATTTTAGAGGTCGTGCTAAAGATTACCCATGTCCTGTAAAAAATATTGTATAAGTATCTGGTAGTCGAAATTTGCCTTAAAATTATGGTATGTATATAGCTAAATGATTAATGACATCATTAATAGTGTGAACATTTATTACCCTTCTGTCACTATGTAGATAATATATTAAGAAAAAAAGGGAAAGGTCCAATTTTCACCAGGTCAGAGATGCCTTATATCATACTTCTACTGACTTAATTTCCTACTATTTTTTTTTTTTTTTGGTTTTTGGGTCACACCCGGCAGCGCTCAGGGGTACTCCTGGCTCCATGGTCAGAAATTGCTCCTGGCAGGCACGGGGGACCATATGGGGCACCGGGATTCAAACCGATGACCTTTTGCATGAAAGGCAAACGCCTTGCCTCCATGCTATCTCCCGGACCCGAATTTCCTACTATTTCTTATAACAAAATGTTATGTCAAGTATATAAGAAAGAATGTTGACAGCTACTTCTAGATCTTCTTTTTAATTTATTTCTAATAAAGCATAAATATGGATAAAATATTTCAAAATAAATACTAAAACCTAAAGACAGTTTTCTGCCTTATGTAGTTAAAAAATACCACAAATAAATTGACTGGAATTAAATTTAAATATGTGTTTCTGTAAAATGTAACAGAGAGCAAAGGATTTAAAATTAATTTCTCTGAAAAGTGACTAGCTCTTTTCATAAAAGAAAGTCTGGGTCACTTTGATGGTGGTGAAGTGATATAACTCTGTACATCAAAATAGCATTAGCATTATTGTAAACATGCATCCCAAACTATAATAATTAAAGTTTGTTAATGAACTTGCCAAGGGGCAGGAAAGAGTAGAGTGGGTAAAGTATTTGCCTTGCACATGTCTGACTCAAATTTGATCACTGACATTTCATATGGTCCCTCAAGCACCACCAGGAGTAATTCCTGAGTGAAGAGTCAGGAGCAATCCCTGAGCATTGCTGGGTGACCAAAACTGAAGAAAAAAATGAGTTTGACAAGGGGGTAGTCGAACTCCTTGAGACACCCTGGAGAAAAGGTGACTTTGGTGATGGTTGTGGAATTTGAATATTGTTCAACTAAAACTCTATTACTAACAGTATTATAACGTATGATGCCTAAATGAAAATTGTGGGTAAGTAGTCATAGAACTAGAAAAATAGCTCAAAGAAGTAGAATACATATTAAGTACCCCAAGTATCACACCAATCCCCTGAACACTGCTGGATATACCTTTCCTCCAAAAAAAAAAAAAAAAACCTACAGTAAAAGAGGTAAAGAGGTGAAAATAAATTAATTTAAATGTCCTATAAGGTTTTATATTCATTTGTTTATATCTAACATGTTGTACTACTAAATCCCAGTTCTTTCATTCTGAAAGGAGAAATTTCTGAGGTAAAATGTCTGGGACGACTTCCCTGATATGTATGATGCATAATGAAAGTCAGTTAGAGAAGATTTGGGGCAAACAGCTGTGACTCAACTAATTAATTAATTAATTAATTAATTAATTTTGGTTTTTGGGCCACACCCAGTGATGCTCAGTGGTTACTCCTGGCTATGCGCTCAGAAGTCGCTCCTGGCAGGCACAGGGGACCATATGGGAACCTGGGGATTGAACCGTAGTCCGTCCTAGGCTAGCGCAGGCAAGGCAGCAGGCACCCTATCTCCTGCGCCACCTCTCGGCTCCCAATTTATTTTTCTTGTTTTTATTAAATTTTAGAGGTTAGTTGCTTTATGTGAATAAATAGGAATAAATTTCTTTATGTGAACTTGAGAATTTATTAACTTGCATACTGTAGGTGGTCATTAAGTAATGCATATCAATTTAGATCTCTCACTCTCAAATAGAAGGCAATTGGAGAAAAATGTCTAAAGGGCCCCCTAGCTCTAAGAGTCTCCTCCCATTTCTGATAACAGGGTTTGAAATTTCCTTCCATTTCCTCCTTCTATCACTACTGCTGGGTACTGCAAGTTCCCAGTCTCTCTTCCTACATCAAACACTTCTTATCATAGGGAGTAAACTTTATGAGTAATCTATGTTCCCACATCCTCAAAGCACCCCTTCTCTAACTCTCTTCTTGCTATATCCAGAGCCAAACAACTTCTAATCAGACCACTCCCTCACCAGTCCCCCAGATTCTATAATCAGAAAAGTTTTCAATTAAATAGAATTTCTACAAAATGTACAACATCAATTCAGTGCCCATTTATTGGGTCTTGATTATATCTGAACTTAGTTCTTGGTGTTGGAGAGAATGATACAAATATATAAGTGCCACCAAAAGTCTTTAAAATGTGTAGACTAGGAAATCTTTGAAAATGAAAACTATCGTACACAGAAATAAAACAGGGGCTGTGGACTTGAAGACTGGGCAACCAACTTTAAAGACACGAGAGGGAGAGGAGAGTTCCAGGGGCTTAGGCAGGAGTTCTAAATCATCACTGAATGAACCTTTGGGGAAGCTTACTTTCTAATTTAGCAAGTAAAAAAGGCAGAATGTCTAGTTAAATTTGGATTTCAAGACTATGTCCTGAATATTAGTGTTTCTGTACTACTGTTATCTGAGTCCTAGAAGCAGTATGATACATTTATCTATTTCACCCCTTGGGCATCCCAGCACTAATAAAGGAGAAATTTCTTGGGCCAGAACAATGGTATAGTGGGTTGTCGACTGAGTTTGATCCTTGAGATCCTGTTTGGTTCTGAGAGCTAAAAAAAAGTTAAATTAAAGAAATAGGAGTGATTTTCTATGTTTAATTCCCAGCTTTGACTTTTGACTTTGACTTTGACTGAGTTTTTGTTGTTATTGCCATGTTTTGTTGCTTTTTTTTCCAGACACAGGTAAAACCATATCTACTTCTAGATCTTGATGACAAATAAAATTTAATATTTTACAGTAAATATGTATACTTTCCAGAGCTGGAGAGATAGCGAGGAGATAAGGCGTTTGCCTTTCATGCAGAAGGTCATTGGTTCGAATCCCAACATCCCATATGGTCCCCCGAGTCTGCCAGGAGCTATTTCTAAGCGTGGAGCCAGGAGCAATCCCTGAGCACTGTGGGGTGTGACCCCCCTAAAAATGTATGATTTCCTTAATGTTATTTTTCCCTAAAATAACTTGAGAATTTGGCATTTTTATTATATTCCCATGCATGTGATGCTACCTACCCCAAAAATAATGCCTCAAAAACACTTCAAAAATCTTGCATACAAGTCAATATAATATTTCTAATAGATAATGATTCATCTGTCCTAAACAAAGCTAATGATATTGAAACAGGTCTACATGTTTAAGGTAAACCAAAGTCAACTTGAGGCCATATTTACAGGAACAATGTTTGTCTTTTAATCAACTATCATTTGTTTTTGCCTTCTAAACAAGTTATTTAAATCTTTCTCTATTTAAAGAATGTGTGCTATGTTCATATAAATTGACACAGATTATATGTATTTTAGAACATGCTTATTTTGAATGAGTTAGACAAAAATCTCCACTCTTTTGGTGTTAATAGAGCAGTGAATACTTGGGTTTTGTATCTAGTTGTACTCAGCAAACAGTAGGTTAGGGCTAGAGCAATTGTGCAGTGGGTAAGGGCTTGCTTTGGTTCAATCCCAGCACCACAGATAGTTCCTGACCACTTACTTCCAGGCGTGGCCCTTATATGGAGAGTCATGAATAGGCCCTGAAAAACATTCGGTGTGATTCCAATTCTCTCTCCCAATTCTCCACTCCCTGAAAAAAACAAACAAAAAAACAAAACAAAAAAACAAAAGTAACTCAAAACATGAGGAGTTCAGGAGATATAAGTAGATTCATAGATTTAATAGTCTAAAATTTAATTATTGTGATAGCTCAGATAGTTATAAATGGATATATGTTACAGGATAAGGTATATAAAACTATGTTAATGGCTTTTATCTAAGACCATATCTATTGTCTCTTCTCAGCTAGCTCTGTCACTTGGTATAATTTCTCTGTGACTGTGCTTTCTTTTCTGTAAAACGGGTTTCATAATATAATCACAATATACAACTAATGACTGTTGTGAGGATTAAATAAGATCATAATTAGAAAGCATTTAGATTTGGACTTAGAATCTATGACTGTTACTCACAATGAGCTCTTTTATATTACTTGATTATAAACCATTCTACTTAGTCTCTTTGACTCTCCTTGAGGAGGAAATTAATTTTCTTATCTATGGGCTACTTAGGCTAAATTTTCATCTTCTTCATTCTTATCTGTTTAGGGAATGGGAACCATGCTTATATAACAATTTATTTCAGAAGAAAGGCAAGTAATTAATGTGAGGAAAATCTGCTAAATTCACTTCAGCCTGAATTTTCAAATTTATATATTCTCATTCTTTGCCGAATTTATAGACCTGAGAACAATCTTATTCTAACTTAAATGAGGTAGTAAAAGGCAACAAAAAGTTAAAGTACAGGGAAGAGCTAGTAGTTTAATTTTTTTAACCCTAAGATTTATTTTACGATTAGGTTATAATTTAATAGATTTCTCTCCTTTTGTGGATCAACATTCATAGGCAGAACAAAATAATCTTTTCTGAACAATCTTCTGCTTTAATTCTTTTTTTTTTTTTGGTTTTTGGGCCACACCTGGTGACACTCAGGGGTTACTCCTGGCTATGTGCTCAGAAGTTGCTCCTGGCTTGGGGGACCATATGGGAAACTGGGGGATCGAACCGTGGTCCGTCCTAGGCTAGCGCAGGCAGGCAGGCACCTTACCTCCAGTGCCACCGCCCAGCCCCAAAAGGCTGATTTTTTTTTGTTTGTTTTTTGTTTGGTTTTGGGGTCACACCCAGTGATGCTCAGGGGTTACTCCTGGCTCCTTGGGGGACCATATGGGACACCAGGGGTTCAAACCGAACCCCAGTTCGTCCTAGGCTAGCGCAGGCAAGGCAGGCACCTTATCTCCAGTGCTACTGCCCGGCCCTCGCTTTAATTCTTTAATAACAATTTAAAATGTTTAACTAAAGTAGTCTCAAAGTTCAGTCTCTAAGGTCCGAAAAGATGACTCAAATGGCTGAAGTGTATGCTTTTCATGCAAGACACCTGAGTTTAATCCTTGCATATTACCCTGAACACTACTCTGAGTGACATTTTACATACCTCTGTCCTCTAGTACTGAGCTGCTGGAAGCCCTAAAATAATAGTTCAGATTAAATTTACTGCATCTCTAAATAATCTAATATAAAAATATGTTAGCAAAACTGCTACATTGACTTCAATAGAGAAATAATTTCATTTTTTATTAGTTTTTCTCCTTTGATATCAAAGCTTCTCTCATCTGAGCAAAAACAAAATGTATATGGCACTTGAACACAAACCATAAAAGCTCAGTCCTTTATTTTTGCTTTCCATAGCAGCTGCTAAACATTATGCTCTCTGAATAACTGTTAAAGAAGTAAACCTTCCTTGAATCCTTGTATATAAATATCAACTGCTATGCATTTTATAATGACATAATTAATGATCTTACATTAGAGAGTTTCGTATGGAGGGAAAAATTGCTATTTTTTAACATTCCTTTTGTTTCAGAATTTGGGGGATATTTCAATATTTAATAAAGGAACAAACACATCAATTCAAGCATTATATGTAATTTGCTTTAATTTTTAAATGGGTGTGGTTGGGTTACAAGTGTTCAGGGGTTACTTCTGGCTCTACACTCAGTAATCACTCCTGGCTGACTCTGGGGATTCTAAGGAGCAAACCTAGTCACTCCATGTATGACAAGCACCATACCCACTATACTATCACTTTAACCCCATTTTTTTGCTCAATATTTTTTTAATTTTTATTGTGATCATATTGGCTTACATATCTTTCACAGTAGTATTTTAGGTATGTATTAACATTGAATCAGGGGAATAAGCATCACCAAATTTGTCCTCCCCCATCCCCGTTCCCTTCCTGCAATCCATATCCCCCACCATCACCCCACTCCCCCGGACTGCTAGAGTAGGTGGTCCCCTCTTTGTCTAGCTTACTACTAGTGATCATATATCTGTGTGGTCCTGCTACCCTCCCTTGTTTCCCCCTCTATTTGAGAGGCGGAGCTAGATAGTTCAAGTTATGTGGCTTGTTTGAAGGAAAGAAAGCAATAGAATGGGGTAAAAAAAATCAAATAAGCAGAAAATGGGCAGAGTCCTTTTAGAGGCTTTCGACCTCAGTTTGAGAGAGGACATAAAAAAGGTAATTGAAACACCACAACAGTACAGAAAGAAATATCAGAATAAATATCTAGTGAGCACTACAGCAATAAAGACAAGCACCACACAATAGTCAATAGTCTCGGTCCTGAAAACAAACCATGCCGGAGTACAAAAAGAAAGAGAAAGAGAAAATAAAATAAGATAAACAAAGATAAATACCGTATGTGGGAACGAATCAGAAACCTAGTATGGTAGTAAACACAGTTACACAGTGAAGAAAGGAAGAGGCCAAGAAGCTGCTGAGAGTGAATAAGTAGAAAAAGAGTACTGGCCTCTTTCCCAGCCTGAGAGTCCATCCTCTCATTTTTATTTTGAATATACATGGTACGCCCCAGCGTGGTTTCAAAATGGAGACCAATGAGAAAAAAAATACCAGTGAATGTCTAGACATACACCAGTGCTGCATCGGCCTGCCCTAAACCCCATGCGTGCCCTCCTTAGTGTAGGGAGACAAAGGCAGAAAGACTGAGGAGCATGATAGAGTCCTCCTGGGCCAGCAACCAGGGAAGACCTGGAATAAAGGGGAGAATAAGGGAACTGCTGGAGGCCTGTCAAGCCTCCCAGCACCCCCCAAGCTAGGGAGAATGCTATCTGGCATGGGGTGTCCCCTAACCCCAATACCTGGGTAGAGCTAGCCTCCAGGATCAAGACACTCACTGGAAGCCAACTATCTGCCCGGCCCCTCCCTTTGCTCCTCCTCCCTATTGTGGGAGGGGGGGAAGCCTGGAGAAACCTAGTGGAGTCCACCTGAACCCACAGCAGGCCACCTGAGTTGGCACTCAGGTCAGGCCTAGAGTCCAGGGGGAAATAGGGGAACATCTTGAGGCCTGCCAGGCCTCCCAGCACCCCCCCAAGCTAGGGAGAATGCCATCCAGCATGGGGTGCCCCCTAACCCCAATACCTGGGTAGAGCTGGCCTCCAGGATCAAGGCACCGGACTAGGTTTGTCTCTTTTTTTTTTTTTTTTTTTTTTGGTTTTTGGGCCACACCCAGCAGTGCTCAGGGGTTACTCCTGGCTCCATGCTCAGAAATTGCTC